>CAUYON010027721.1:0-16155 GCA_963573935.1 Arctocebus calabarensis
CTGTAGTCCCAGCTACTTGGGAGGCAGAGGCAGGAGACTCGCTTGAGCCCAGGAATTGGAGGTTGCTGTGAGCTGTGATGCCACAGCACTCTACCCAGGGTGACAGCTTGAGGCTCTGTCTCAAAAAAAAAAAAAAAAGAAGTTGCTAGTGCATTGTGGTAAGTGCTACAATAAGGAAACAAAGCCTAAAATGATGCCAGTAGGCTTGGTCATATCAAGTAAGATCTACACTGACAGAAATCAGTAATAACGGTTGTTTCTTCCTAGGAGGGATCTTAGGTGGCTCATGGTTAGGGACAGGAGAGAAAGGAGGCTTTGACTCTTGAACCATGTAAACATGTTACTTGAACAACAACAAAAAGACTAAGCATTTACTTTTGATCCCTCCTGAAACTTCCTAAAATGATCGTAAAGATAAGTATATTTTTAAAAACTCTCAAGGACAATGAGAATAGGCAAGAAAACAATTGCAGCAAAAAATTTGGAGTCTGGAAAGATAGATAAGAAAATTAAATTGTAAACCAACTAGTAGAGAAAAATCAGCGTTTCTTACAGAGCACCCTGAAGTCTTGGGAATTGGGAGCCACCTGAATATGGGAAATAAATACAAGGCTTAACCAGCAGAATTGGTGGAAGTTCTTAAGAAGCAATTAGATCCCCAGCTCCCCACCTTAGCTTTCGCAATAGGATAACCGCCCTCCACTACTCCACTTAGGAAACTGAAGTCTACTTTCTAGACTAGAGCACACCAACCAGAGTTGCAAGTAGCAAGTACTGCATACAGCACACAGAAAATGGGGTTCAGTGAATGTTTCCATACCAGTACACTAGGACCTCCTAATAACACAGGTCATGGGCTCAGATACCTTCCAGGCAGGAGAGTGGATGGTCCTTCAGGGACTCTGAGCAGCCCCAATGAGAAATCAGCAGGGGCCCTCTGGCAAGATACTCAGCCAGATGGTCCTATAGTGAAGTCCGCAATGGACTTCAGACAGCTTTTGAGTACTTCTCCTTAAGTAGGAGCAGAAACCAAGTGTTATCAGATGTCTAATTCAAAAGAGACTAAACTAAATTTGAAGAAAAAGACTATGAAGATCTAAATTGATGAAAATTTTATATACTCCAAAAAATCCCACTGTCATTTATGTTCTCAGTAATAACATGGTATATGCATCTGTTTTATCTCTCAGTAACAAAATGCTATGAGATGATATTCAATTACCATATTTTGCTGTGTACAATGTGTACTTTTTTGCCCAGATTTTTAGGGTATAAATAAAGATGTACATTACATGTAGGAAGCACTAACTCCATATCTAATTCTTTTATTCATGTTTATACATTAAAGTTGTAACTCTAGACAGCAATAACGATATCTGTATGCAAAATAACACCCTAGACTATGGTAATCACACTGTCCACCTCCCCCGCCGCCCCCCCACCAGGCAGGCAGCCCAGCTGTAGGACACTCCAGTCCCCCTGCCAATCATGCCTGGCACCGCCGCTGCCATCTTGGAAATGAGCAAGTTGCCAATGGTGATGCAACAGAGTGAGGACCTGGGTGAAGGGAGGGCGGAAGTGGCTGTGTTGCGGCACCTTCCTCCCTTATGAGAGGGGCTAAGAGCAGAACCAACCACTGCAGAGAAGCCGGGAGTGCGCCCAAGCAGCAGGTGAGAGTGGTCTGGGCAACCTGAGAGCCAGCCTTCCCAGGCTGCCCCCTCCTGGCCACCTCCTCCCCATGTGGTCTTGTTTCCTATTCCTACCCATGTCCATCAGTGGGAATGCGGCCAGGGCGGCTCTGCTGAGCACTCAGTGGGCCTATTTCCTGGGAAGCTTATGTGAGGCCAGGGCTGGCCCTGCCTGCCCCAGGCTCCTGACAGCAGATCCCTGCCCTTTCTGGGCTGCCTGGTCTCACGCAGCTGGCCCCATTCTGAGCCTGCTGGGATGTGATGCTGTGGAGGAATATCCTTGATCTGAGGTCTGGGAAACCTGGGTTCTAAGACCTGTTTCTACTAGTATTTTGTCATTGTGACCTTGGACCTCATTTCTGATGAAATTTCTGACTGCAAAGGTACCAGGCAGTGAAGCAAGAAAGTTCGATGGCACCTGAGCCCATAGATTGTAATTTCGAGCCCTATGTCTTGTACGAACCCTCCAAGGTATTGAGTTGGTATAATTTCTCAAACTTGCCAATAGGAAGAACCATTACAATGCTTGGTAATGGAACAGATGCCCAGGTCTTGCTCCTAGAGAGCTGATTCAGTATATTTGAGTGTGATTCAGGAGTCTCATTTTAAGTAGTCCTCCCCACCCCTGGGTGATTTGTAGGATTGGCAAGTTTAGGAAGAGCTGGAGTCACTCATTCTGATGTTACTGAGTGCCCAAGGTCTGGATGGCTCATGGAAGTCGCAGTCTAGTCACTAAACAGAACTGTAAAGGCAGAGCCCTTCACCGAGGAGTCATCAGGGAAGGCTTCCTCCTTAGTCATGTCTGGGGAACCTCTCCATGGGACCAGCCACCCAAGAGATGAGGCAGGCTGGAGAGGGCAGGGATCTACCATCAGGTGTCTAGAATAGGCAGGGCTGGCTCCAGCCTCTCACACCAGCTTCCCAGGAGGTAACCCCACTGGGGCTCTCAGCAGAGCAGCCATTTCCCCACAGACATGGAAACAAGAGGACGTGTGGGATGAGGATGGACTCGAAGGGACACTCTGGGGAGGTCAGACACTCTCTCCTGGCTTCTTGGCAGTGGCCAGCTCTGTGCCTCCTGCTTCTTCTGAGAGAAGGAGGTGATACTGCACAACCACTTCTGTCTTCCTTTAAAAAATGTAAACAAAAGGCCTTTCACAAAATGGTGCCGAAAGCGAAGAAGGAAACTCCTGTCCCTCCCAAAGCCGAAGCCAAAACAAAAGCTTTGAAAGCCAAGAAGGCAGTGCTAACAGGCATCCACAGCCATGGAAAGAAGGGGATCCGTGTATTTCCCATCTTCCAGTTAGTTCTAGAGGTAGCTCAGATAGCCTCGGAAGAGACCCCAGGAGAAACGAGCTTGACCACTATGCTACCATCAAGTTCTCCCTGACCACTGAGCCTGCCATGAAGGAGACAGACGGCAACACACTCATGTTCATGGTGGGTGTCAAGGCCAACAAGCACCAGATCAAACAGGATGTGAAGAAACTCCATGACGCTGATGATCAGGCCTCATGGAGAGGAGGCGTGTGTTGAGCTGGCTCCTGAGGACTGCGCTTTGGATGTCACCAACAATATTTGGATCATCTAACTTGAGTCTAGCTGGCTAATTCTAGATATATATCTTTCACCATTAAAAAAAGAAATTAAAACTAAAGGTTTTTTTTCCCTGAAAGTTTGCCCCAAACTTTCACCAGAGCATATATAATGTGATTTAAAAGTATAGTTACCAATTAAAAATGTGAAGTTTGGCTCAGCACCCATGGCTCAATGGGCTGAGGCGCCAGCCACGAACACCTGAGCTGGCGGGTTCGAATCCAGCCCGGGCCCGCCAAACAACAATGATGGCTGCAACCAAAAAATGGCCGGGCATTGTGGTGGGCGCCTGTGGTCCCAGCTACATGGGAGGCAGAGGCAAGAGACTCTCTTGAGCCCAGGAATTGGAGGTTGCTGTGAGCTGTAATGTCATAGCACTCTATCCAGGGTGACAGCTTGAGGCTCTGTCTCAAAAAAAAAAAAAAGAAACTGTGGCGTATATATGCAGAAGAATATTCTTTAGCCACAAAAAATAGGAGTTCCTGTCATTTGTCATGTGGATAGACACCTAAGACATTATGCTAAACAAAATATACCAGACAAAATGAATAAATAAAAAAAAACCAGACACAGAAAGAAAAATATTGCACATTCTCGCTTATATGTGGATTCTAAAAAAATTAAAAAGATTTAGGCGGTGCCTGTGGCTCAAGGAGTAGGGCGCTGGCCGGCCCTATATACCGGGGGTGGTGGGTTCAAGCCCAGCCCCAGCCAAAAACTGAAAAAAAGAAAAAAAAAAGATACAAAGTGGCAGATATGTCAGATGAACAAGTCTAAAGATCAAGTGTACAGCATAAGAGCTATAGTTAATAACAGTGTATTGTATTCTAGATTTTTGCTCAATGAGTAGATTTTGGCTGCTCTTGCCAGGCAGGAGGTAGGGGGGTGAGGGAGGAATAGGTAGCTATGTTGCTGCATATGTTAATTTGTTTCACTATGGTTACTATTTTACTATATATGCATCTCATAACATCGTGTTGTATACCTTAAATACACATAATAAAATTTAGTTTTAAAATATGGATAGGCTGTTAGTCTGCATAGTGGGGTTATAAGAATGACAGTCTTGTAAGGGTTTGTGCTTGTTAAATGAAATAATACATTTAAACTGGCACAGAGCAAGTGCTTAACAGCCGTTATCTAGTGTTATCATTCATTTGCATCCCTTTGAGTTTCTGTTTATCACAAGAAAAAATGTGATAAGCCTTTATATTTTTTCTAAACTCCTAGCGAGGCTGATCTATGTATACTGGACTTTCTTTCCCTTATGTTCTTCTCTTTTTAAAAACTAGATTATGAAGACTATGGGGACTATTGGAGAGCAGATTATGACGCGGAAGGGGAAGAAGGCTATAATTATAGCCGCAGTCAATTGATCGAAGATGTGGAACGTATCTTCACACAGGTAACCAAGGAATTGTATACGGACACAGATGTAGGGCAGTGCACAGAACAAAGGGACAGTGACTAAAGGCACTCCCTTTTATTCTTAATACACTGGCAAGCCCTTCCTAGGCCTCATAGAGTTTGGGAAACATAAGAGCTTGAATAATAGGGTAGCCCATATGGATGATCAGAATTGTTCTGCTTTCGTCCCCTTCAGTCACTGACCACTAAGTACTAATGGAGAGATTGTAAGAAGGGGAAATTATAAGAAAAGAATGGTCTTTATGAGCTACCTGGCCTGGTACTGTCTTCTTTTGTTGGCAGAGTCATAGGCTTTGCTTCCTCAAGACAATTGATACTCTTATGTCATTGGCCTTTGACTAAGGAAGTCTATAAAGGAAGGAGCTGATGTGTCCCATTGGCATTTTTCAGTGTGTCCTTATCCCTTCATTTTGGCCCCTTCACTTCTGCACCTTCAAACTTCTGATGTGAAGCTACTCTATCACAACTGTAGTTGAGGAGAGATATCAAAAATCGAAATAAGACCATTTCCCCCAAAAAGAATTGGGCAGAAAATTTGAGTTAAGTACATCATCAAAGAAAGTATACAAATGGCAAATAAGCAAGTAAAAAGTTATCAGGAACGCAAATGGTGAAAATCCACAAAAAAGAAAAAAAATCTACCTACCAGAAAATAGCTGTGATTTAAAAAATGGACAATACCAAGCATTGGGAGATGTGGGGTCGCTGGTGCCCTCAAACACTGCTAGCAGAGATGTCAAATGGTGCAGTTACTGTGAAAAACAGTTTGGCAATTTATTAAAAAAATTAGGTCCACCTTGACAGTATGACTTAGCTATTCTCGTCTTCAGTATCTATAGGAGATAAATGGAAATATAAATGCACGGAAAGACTTTTATACAAATGTTCACATATGCATAACAGCATTATTCACAATAGCCTCAAAAGGGAAAAAACCTAGTTGTCCTTGAACTGGTGAATGTATAAACAGACTCTGATATATTCAGACAATGGAATACTCCTCAGTAATAAAGGAAATGAACTTGATACTGTCTTTTTCTTTTCTTTTGTTTATTTCTTTTCTTTTTTTTGAGACAGAGTCTCACTTTGTTGCCCTCGGTAGAGTGCTGTGGTGTCACAGCTCACAGTATCCTCAAACTCTTGGGTTCAAGCGATTCTCTTGCCTCAGCCTCCATAGTAGCTGGGACTACAGGCGCCCACCACAACGCCTGGCTAGGTTTTGAGATGGAGTCTCGCTATTGCTCAGGCTGGTCTCCAACTCCTGAGTTCAGGCAATCCACCCGCCTCAGCCTCCCAAAGTGCTAGGTCGATATTTTCAACAACACAGATGAACCTAAAAAAAAAAAAAAAATTCTCCGTGAAAGAAGCCAGATACAAAATGCCATGCTTTATATGATCCTTTTATATGACATGTCCAGAATAGGCCAAACTATAGAAATCAGTATAGTGATGGCCTGGGGTTAGATGTGGGAGTGGAATTGACCACAAATGGGCACAAGGACACTTTTGTGGTGATGGGAGTGTTTTACAATTGGGTAGTGGTGATGGTTTCCCAACAGTTTTAATTTATTAAAACTTATGAAACTGGGTGGTGCCTGTGGCTCAGTAAGTAGGGTGCCAGCCCCATATACCAAAGGTGGTGGGTTCAAACCCGGCCTTGGCCAAACTGCAAAAAAACAAAAAAAACTTATGAAACTACACACTGAGAAATGGATGAATTTCATGGTATGTAAATTAGATCTCAATTTAGAAACAAAGGAAGTAGGTAACATCTTAAAGAGAAGTTTTTTTTTATATGTGCTTTCATTTTAAGACCTGTGTTCCTCCAGGTGTGTTTATTGATCTATGCAGTGGTGCTAA
Source organism: Arctocebus calabarensis (assembly GCA_963573935.1). Taxonomy (NCBI): domain Eukaryota; kingdom Metazoa; phylum Chordata; class Mammalia; order Primates; family Lorisidae; genus Arctocebus; species Arctocebus calabarensis. The sequence goes on from CAUYON010027721.1 coordinate 6,573, forward strand.
TTATCATCAATAACTGGGAAGAAGGAATGTTTTTAACTCTCCAGAATATTTGAGACAAAGAAGAAATTATAACTTAGGGAAATTCCACTTGGCTAAAGCAACTCCTGTTTCTAGGGTTGGGGATTGGAAACTGGAGTTGGCTACTTTAAATTTAAACTTTCTTTCTGGGCTTTTTAGGTCAAACCCTTATATGAACATCTTCATGCCTATGTGAGGGCAAAGTTGATGCATGCCTACCCTTCCCATGTCAGCCCCACTGGATGCCTCCCTGCTCATTTGCTTGGTAAGAAAACCCAGCAATTCTTTGTGTACTTGGCTCTTTGTTATTTCCACCAATTAAACTGTCTTTTGGAGTGAGGCCCAACCTAAAACTTTGAAAAAGTCTGTGAATGAAATTAGTAACATTATAGAAATCACATTTTGAAAGCATTTCTTCAACAGAAAGTCAATTTTTAATAATTCTCTATTATATTAGTTTTTAATACATAAAGAATTGCATTGGCTTCAATTCAAAGAATAAAGGAGTTGAGACAACTAGAGAAAGAATTCTAAGTTTAAAGGAGAGTGGAAATGGGGAAAATAATTTTGAGTATTCAAGTCAGCTGGCTGAGCTTTTGAGGTGGAATTCGGGATTTTAGCGTCATATTGTCAGAGGAAAGAAGTGTGGTAGAGGTGAGAGAAAGCCTTTCTAAAACTAAGGTACAGTCTTGGAGAAAGCTTCAAAAGTTCATTCATTCTAGACTGTACCAATTATTCTTGCTAAAAAGTACTTGGTTTGGAATCATCCAAGTAATGCATGAAGGAGATTGGCCATTCCTCAAGCCAAATAAAATTTGCAAATTTCATGTCATGTATACACAGAATATCTACATAGCCAATTGCTGGTAGCTAATCCTTCTCCATAGCCAAACCTCATGTCTATCATCAGGAAAGAATATGGACAAAGGATCTGTGGAGACTTTTAACCCTAGAGGAAAGTGGGAATACTCTCTACAATGCCTTTCTTCCAAGGTAGACTAATATATTCCACAGGGCATCGATTCTAAGAAGGTTCTACCTTATGTAGAACTTAAGCAGCACTGCTTTCATGCTTTCCTCTCATTACTCTGATGTCCATGTTATGGTTACCCAGACTATGTCAATTCTTATTCTACAAGATGACCTTCCAGATATTTGTAAATAACCATCGTACGAGATACAATATAGTACTTGGCCCAGTAACTTTTAGTGACCGTTATTGTTTTCATCATGTATATACTGTTTGCTTCTTTTGAGTGAAATATGTTACACAGACTTCCAATCATTCCGTAAAATGCCATCTTTCTAGTTGTTCTTTGGATGAGCTCTATTTTGTTGATGTCCCTCTTCAGGTATCACACTCACAACTGAATAGTTAACCCCAGATGAGGTTTGACTGACACAGAGTGAACTGTGGCGCCACACTTGCCTTTGTTCTAGAAACTATAATTCTAAAGATTTAGTGCAAGGTTGCATTTGTGTAGAAGCCATGCCGTGCATACCGTTTGTTGCATTACTTTTGGTCTTTGACATGCGGACTGTGCATTGGCCTGATAGCACATATATTTCTATGGTGGACAGATTTTTCTTTTCTTTTTTTTTTTTTTTTTTTCAGTTTTTAGCCAGGGCTGGGTTTGAACCCGCCACCTCCAGCATATGGGGCTAGGGCCCTATTCCTTAGAGCCACGGGCTCTGCCCTGGACAGATTTCTCTTTAAAATTTAAGTGTAAGACTTGACTTGTATCTCTACTACATTTTATCCTTTAAAAATGGGTTCACTGGAGTACTTTTTATGCAGTTGTGTTGCCCAGGATTCTCTTACTGCCATTAGGTTGACTTTTGCTAGGATCCATCTTTCTTTTTAGTATCTCTGGCCTTCGAAACTACCTTTATATTTGTTTGAGATATTTAAAAAACCACCAGGTTAAGTGTACTAGTATAGTAATAAAAGTGGAACTCAGTTAACTAGTTAGTAGAAGTTCCTGAATGCTGATCTTATATAATCTCGTTTGAATCCCATACTAGGCATTAGTAAAGGTTTAATTTGTCATGTTTTGTCCCATGGATGGTGGATTATATAAATCTCTGTAATATATGGGAGCTATGATGTTACGTATGTTTAATAAATTATGTCTGTATTTCTGCTGGCTTTGTCATGTATTAATGGATTCTTTTTTAAAAATAGGTGATATGTGGGGTAGATTTTGGACAAATTTGTACTCATTGGCAGTCCCCTTTGCACAGAAACCAAACATAGATGTTACCGATGCAATGGTGAACCAGGTAGGAAGAAGAAGCCTTAAAAACTAAATTTAAATTCTCAACTTCATTCTTCTTGTTATCCTTCTGTTCTTATTTTTTTCTGGTATGTGAAACCATGTAAATAAAAAAAATCAAGCTAATTTTTTTTATTAAGTTATTTGTACATAGATCATACACACATTTATGCCATTATGTGTTTTGATGTGTTGATTATTTATACAAATTGGAGTGCTTACATGCTACTAATCAACATAGCTTTCACCTCATTTACCCAATTACAGCATTAAGACATTTGTGTTCTACACCTGATAGATCCAACTTGTACTTGCATTATGCTCCATAGGTGTGGTCCCCTATTAACCCTCCCGCTATCAACCTACTCTGCCTTTCCCTCTCCCTCCCCTTTCCTTCTTCAGCCTAGGCTATAGCTGTGTTTCATTTTTCATATGCAAGTGTGAGTGATTATAAATTGATTTCACAGTACTACTGAGTACACTGGATATTTTTTTCCATTCCTGAGATATTTTACTAAGAAGAATATTTTCCAGCTCCATCCATGTAAACACAAAAGTGGTGTGTGTCTCCATTTTTTTTTTAATGCTGCATAGTATTTCATGGTATACATATACCACAATTTATTAATCCATTCATGGGTTGATGGGCACTTGGGCTTCTTCCATGACTTGGCAAGTATGAATTGAGCTGCAATAAACAATCTGGTGCAGATATCTTTATTGTCAAGTGCTTCTTGGTCCTTTGGATATACACCTAGAAGAGGAATTGCAGGATCAAATGGTAGGTCTACATTTAGTTCCTTGAGTGTTCTCCAAACTTCCTTCCAAAAGAGACGTACTAGCTTGCATTCCCATCAACAGTGCAGAAGTGTTCCCTTTTCTCCACATCCACACCAAAATCTGTAGTTTGGGGATTTTGTGATGTGGGTTACTCTTACTGGAGTTAGATGATATCTCAGAGTAGCTTTGGTGTGCATTTCTCTGATGATTAAAGATGATGAGCATTTTTTCATGTGTCTGTAGACCATGTGCCTATCTTGTTCAGAGAAGCTTCTGTTCATGTCTCTTGCCCACAATGAAATGGGATCACTTGTTTTTTTCTTAGTAACAACTTTGAGTTCTCTGTGGATTCTGGTTATTAGACCTTTGTTGGAAATATAACTTGCAAAAATCCTCTCCCATTCTGAGGGCTGTCTATTTGCTTAGTGTGTTCTTGGCAGTGCAGAAGCTTTTTAATTTGATCAGATCCCAGGAGTGTATTTTGGATGAGGCTTCAATTGCCTGGGGTGTCCTCCTCAGAAAGTGTTCTCTCAGGTCAATTTTTTTCAAGTATTTCCCCTGCACTCGCTCTAAGAATTTTTTTTTTTTTTTTTGAGACAGAGCCTCAAGCTGTCACCCTGGGTAGAGTGCCATGGCATCGCAGCTCACAGCAACCTCCAATTCCTGGGCTCAAGCGAGTCTCTTGCCTCTGCCTCCCAAGTAGCTGGGACTACAGGCATCCGCCACAACGCCCGGCCATTTTTTGGTTGCAGCCGTCATTGTTGTTTGGTGGGCCCTGGGGCTGGATTCGAACCCACCAGCTTAGGTGTACGTGGCTGGCGCCTTAGCCCGCTGAGCCACAGGCGCCGAGCCTAAGAATTTTTATAGGTTCCTGTCTTAAGTTTAAGTTCTTTAACCAGTCAGAGTCAATTTTTTTTTAGAAGAGAAAGGTGTAGGTCCAGTTTCAGTCTTTTACAGATGGCCAGCCAATTCACCCAGCACCATTTATTGAATAGGGAATCTTTCCCCCAAATTATATTTTTAATAGGCTTATCAAAAATCAAATGATGATAAGTGTCTGGGTTCACCTTTTGGTCTTCAATTCTGTTCCATACATCTACCTCTCTATTTTTGTGCCAGTACCATGCTGTTTAGATCTCTATCGATTTATAGTATAGTCTGAAGTCTGGAAGCGTGATTCCTTCTGATTTGTTTTTAAATCAAGGTATTTAAAATTTATTTCTTGTATAGCTATTTTTTTTTTTTTGAGACAGAGCCTCAAACTGTCACCCTGGATAGAGTGCCATGGCATCACAGCTCACAGCAACCTCCAATTCCTGGGCTTAAGCGAGTCTCTTGCCTCTGCCTCCCAAGTAGCTGGGACTACAGGCGCCCACCACAACGCCTGGCCATTTTTTGGTTGCAGCCGTCCTTGTTGTTTAGCGGGTCCAGGCTGGATTCGAACCCGCCAGCTCAGGTGTACGTGGCTGGCGCCTTAGCCCATTGAGCCACAGGCGCCGAGCCTGTATAGCTATATTTTAATGGAAAAATAGTTTACAATGACCTCGACTACCTTGAATAACAGGTATGACATTAATCTTGCTAAGAGACATTTAAAATGGAGATGACCTGAGTTTTCCATTCAGCAATAAAATGTGTAATTATCAACTGATTGGGGGCACTTTTTCCAGAGTTAGTCATTACTAAGTAAACAATCAATAATCTTTATGAGCAGTAAAAATAAGAATATCATTAGGAGATTTTTGCTTATTTAAAAATTATTACTGTTAAAATATTACAAGAATATATATGTATGTATATTTTTATTTTGAGACAGAGTCTCACTCTGTCACTCTGGCAAGAGTGCACTGGTGACATCATAACTCCCCGCAACCTCAAACTCCTGGGCTCAAGTGATTCTCCTGCTTCAGCCTTTCCAGTAGCCGGGAAGCCATTCACCAAAATGCCCAGCTAATTTTTCTATTTTTTTTTTTTTGAGACAGAGCCTCAAGCTGTCACCCTGGATAGAGTGCCATGGCATCACAGCTCACAGCAACCTCCAATTCCTGGGCTCAAGCGAGTCTCCTGCCTCCGCCTCCCAAGTAGCTGGGACTACAGGTGCCCACCACAATGCCCAGCCATTTTTTGGTTGCAGCCATCATTGTTGTTTGGCGGGTCCGGGCTGGATTCGAACCTGCCAGCTCAGGTGTACATGGCTGGTACCTTAGCCCGTTGAGCCACAGGCGCCAAGCCGTTTGGTTTTGGTCTTAACGGGGTTGTTTGTTTCCTTACAATTTAAGATTTATTTGTGTATTTTAATAAGCATGTTCTGTCGTGGATGTCTTCTGTAGGTGTCCTCAGGTTGAACAGTCATCCTCTGTCATGGGTGTCTTCTGCAGATGTCCTGGGGTTGACAGTCATCCTCTGTCATGTATGTCTTCTGCAGATGTCCTGGGGTTGACAGTCATCCTCTGTCATGGGTGTCTTCTGCAGATGTCCTGGGGTTGACAGTCATCCTCTGTCATGTGTGTCTTCTGCAGGCGTCCTTAGGTTGACAGTCATCCTCTGTCACGGGTGTCTTCTGCAGGCGTCCCCGGATCTGTAGTTTGGTGCTCACTCTGCTGCTCTCATCCTTTGCACAAGTTTTTACATCTTAACGAAGCCCAAGTGATCAATGTTTTTTTCCTGGATTGTGGTTCTTGTATTGTATGCAAACATCCACCACCACACCCAAGGCCAGTGGGTTTCCTTCTCCACCAGCTCCTGGACTTTTAAATAGTTTCAAGCTGTGCATTCTGAGTGGTCCCTTCTGAGTTAATATGAGGACGTGTCATATTTGTCTGGACTTAGTTTTTGTGCATCGATGTCAGTTGTTCTCACATCATTTGTTGAAAAGACTATCTTTATTCCATCATATTATCTTTGCTGCTCTTTGTCAATTATAAAAGATCCAGGTTATCTCTGAACTCTGTCTATTCTTTCAGTTACCATATAGTCTCAACTTCTGTGCTTGAGAGTACCCTTGAAGTTGGCTAGTGTTGGTCTCCAAGTATTTTTTTTCTTCTTCAATGCTGTGTTGACTCTTCTGGGTCTTTTTGTCTCCACTTGAACTGTAGACTCTGTTTTTCAACATCCACAAAATAACTTCCTTGCATCTATACATCAAGTTGGGAAGAATGGGCATGTTGACAACATTGAGTCGTCCTGTTCATGGATGTGGACAATCTGCCTTTTATTGAGGTCTTTGATTTCATTCATCAGAGTTTTGTAGTTTTCCATATAAATCTTGTACACATTTGTTAGATTTATACCTAAGCACTTCAGTTCCAAGAGTACTAATTTAAATGACATGGCATTTTTAAATTTTGTAGCTCACTTGTTTATTGGTAAGTAGGAAAGTGATCAACTTCTGTGTTATATTAACCTCGTGTTCTGCAACCTTGCTGCAATCACAGTTTCACAAATATTTGTGTTGATTCTTTCATAATTTCTACATAAATGAACTAACAAACAATTTTTTTCTTCCCTAGTCAGTATGTTTTATTTCCTCTCCTGATCCTATTGCACTAGCTGAGGCTTCCCATTCAGTGTTGAAAGGAGAGGTGGGGTGGTATTTCCCACCCTAGGGAGAAAGCTCCGGCTTCTCACCACTGAGTGCAGCCCAGCTGTGGGTCTGTAGATGGTCTTTGCCAGTCTGAGGAAGTTCCCCTCCAGTCATAGTTTACTGAGAGTTTTTATCATGGATCACTATTGCATTTTGTCATTTTTCCCTTCTTTTTTGTTTTAAGACAAGGCCTTGCTCTGTTACCCAGGCTAGAGTTCAGAGGCACCCCCAGAGCTCCTATCAGCATCTAACTTCTGGGCTCAAGAGATCCTCCTGATTCAGCTTCCAAGTAGATGGGACAACAGACATCCATCTACCACATACAGCTAAATTTTTATGATTTTTTAATTTTTTATGGAGCTAGGGTCTCACTATGTTTCTCAAGCAAGTCTCAAACTCCTAACCTCAAGCAATCCTTCTGCCTTGGCCTCCCACATTACATGCTTTTTATGCAACTATTGATGTGAGCATGTGTTTCTTTCCCTTCTAGCTTGTTGACATAGTGAGTTATATCAATTTATATTAGAAGAAGGAATAGTCTTTCATACCTAGGATAAGGTCCACCAGGGGTAGTATATAATTATTTTCATGTATTGTTCAATATATTTTAGCAAAACTTTGTCATGAATGTTTGCATCTGTGTTCATGAGAAACATTGAACTATAATTTGGTTTCAGAGTAATTCTGGCCTCACAGAATGAGCTAGAAAGTCTTCCCTCTGTATCTAACCTCAGAAAGAGATTTTTTTTGCAAGATTAATTTTATTTTTTTGTTTTGTTTTTATTCAATCATAACTGTATACATTGAAGTATTTATGGAGTTCAGTGTACTGATTTGATATGCAAAATGATAATGCAAAATGTTTACATTGAACTGATTAACACATCCAACACAATTATCCTCTTTATCATCTGTGAAGAGTGAGAGTTTGATCTCCTCTGACCCTATTTGGATGCACTTGATTGCCTTGTCTTGCCTGATTGCAATGGGTAAGACTTCTATTATTATTATCATTATTATTTTTAGAGACAGAGTCTCACTTTGTCACCCTCAGTAGAGTGCTGTGACATCACAGCCCACAGCAACCTCCAGCTCTTGGGCTTAGGTGATTCTCTTGCCTCAGCCTCCCAAGTAGCTGGGACTACAGGCACCCACCCCAATGCCTGACTATCTTTTTGTTGTTGTTGCAGTTTGGCCAGGGCCAGGTTTGAACCCACCACCCTTGGTATGTGGCGCTGGCTTCCATATACCCCCACCTTCAGTATATGGGAGCCACAGGCACCACCCAAGACTTCCATTACTATGTTGAATAGCAGTGGAGACAGTGGGCATCCTTGCCTAGTTCCTGATCTTAGTGGAAATGTTTTCAATTTAACTCCATTCAATATAATATTGGCTGTGGGTTTGCTATAGATGGCCTCCATCAGTTTAAGAAATGTCCCTTCTATTCCTATTTTCTTAAGTGTTCTAATCGTGAAAGGATGCAGGATATTATCAAAAGCTTTTTCTGTATCAATTGAGAGAATCATATGGTCTTTGTTTTTTATTTTATTTATGTGATGTATTATATTTATAGATTTGCATATGTTGAAACAACCCTATATCCCTGGAAAAAACCAACTTGATCATGGTGTATAATTTTTTTTGATTTGTTGTTGAATTCTATTTGCTAAGATCTTATTGAATATTTTGCATCAGTATGCATTAATGATATTGGTCTATAATTTTCTTTCTTTGTTGGGGGGGAGGAGCCAAGATGGCAGTCAGTAGACAGCTTTCCACAGAGGCTCCCATCCGGAAGGAGAGTTAAAGGACAGAAATTTAGCAAGAAAGCCAATGTTTTGGATCTGAGCCAAAAGAGAAGGTCAAAGAATGCACATCAACCCTGCTGGGGCAAACTGTGTCCCCAAGGACACAAACAAAAAGGTACAGAGCACATCACCAAGCAGACGGGAGTCCCCTCCCCTATGAGAATAGCTCACAGTATACTCCATACCGCCATACAAACAAGCGAGCAAAGTTCATATGTCCTCCCACTCTATGCCATGGGAGAGACTCATCCAGAAACTTTTTATCAAAGTCCAACTTCCACAGCGATGAAAGGATTAAAAATGTCCACTAGATTTTCTCAAGATTTATCAATATTGTCAATTAATGTGAATGGTTTAAATTGTCCTCTAAAGAGGCATAGATTGGCTGACTGGATACAAAAACTCAGGCCAGATATCTGCTGCATACAAGCGTCTCATCTTACCTTAAAAGGTAAATATAGACTCAAGGTGAAGGATGGTCATCTATATTCCAGGCAAATGGAAAACAGAAAAAAGCAGGCATTGCAATTTTATTTGCAGATACAATAGCCTTTAAACCAACCAAAGTAAGGAAGTATAAAGATGGACATTTCATATTTGTTAAAGGTAATACTCAATGCAATGAGATTTCAATTATTAATGTTTATGCATCCAACTAGAATGAGCCTCAATTTATAAGAAAAACTCTAATAGACATGAGTAACTTGATTTCTTCCAGCTCCACAGTAGTTGGAGATTTTAATACTCCTTTAGCAGTGTTGGATACATCCTCCAATAATAAACTAAGTAAAGAAATTTTAGATTTAAAATTAACCATTCTGGATTTAACAGACATCTATGAACATTTCAGCCTAATAAAATTGAATATACATTCTTCTCATCAGTCTATGGAACATACTCCAAAATTGACCACATCTTAGGTCACAAGTCTAACCTCAGCAAATTTAAAAGAATAGAAATTATTCCTTGCATCTTCTCCGACCATCAATAAATAAAAGTTAAACTCAACAATAACAGGAATTTGCATCCTCAAACAAAAACATGGAAGCTAAATAACCTTATGCTGAATGATAGATGGGTCATAGATGAGATTAAGAAGGAAATCACTAAATTTT
>CAUYON010027723.1:0-28201 GCA_963573935.1 Arctocebus calabarensis
AAAGACTGGGAGAGAAACGGAGAGAGCTTCTCTCTCCCCACTAGAATTTTCTCCCTCTAACAGATGCCTTAATGTTTTCTGTATTCTTTTCTTTCTTTTCTGTGAATAAATTCTGTCTTACAAAAAAAAAAAAAAATAAAATAAATTATGTATGCACCAGTAGGGTGGTTACGACTATGTAAATTACTTAAAGGAAAAAGTCCAAAGTACTAGAAGTGATTGCCTCAAGGTAGGGAATATTGATTTATTGTTAATAATAATGATCGTTTTTAAAGTAACATCTGAAATAATTATGTTATGTCAGGCACTGATCCGAGTACTTTGTGTGTGTTCATTCATTAAAAATAACACCCCCATCTGATAGGAACTGGTGTTACAGATGATGCTGAGGCACAGAGAGGTTGAGTGATTGCCCAAGTCACACAGCAAACGCCAGCCAGAACTGAGCTGCAGATGCAGACTTTCTGGTCTGCCCCACGCACTCTCACCACAGTACTCTGCTGCCTCTCTAACAGTCGACAAGCACATAGTGTCTACTGGATGCTATGGACTGCGTGTTGGTGTCCCTCCCCATCCCAGAAATTTGTATGTTTAAATCCTAACCCCCAGTGTGATGGTATGCACATCACATGCATGGAGCCCTCTTGATCACACTTATGGTGCATCTTAGAAGGGTACAGGTGAAACTTACTAAATGCAGAGCACCAATGTTTTTATACAATAACTAAGAAAATGCCACGAAGGCTATATTGAACAGTTTGATGAAAATATTTCAGATTATATATGAAGCCAGCATATTGTACCCCATGATTGCACTAATGTACACAGTTATGATTTAATAAAAAAATGACTTTTAATTTTTTTTTAGGCAATAGCAGTTGTGTACTATATATGTGGGCAGATTTCCCACCTCATACTGAGATGGAGAGGTGGAGACTTTTTGCAATCTTTTCTCTTTCCCTAACCTGTAGAGTTCTTAACAGTATGAACTATGTCAGCAAGCTCTGTTTAATCTAACATTGAATAGGTGGCTCCTGTGGGTAAGAGTTCACCAAATCCTGTACAATGGGATGGGCAAGGCTCTGATGGCACATGTAAATTTATCTCCCTGCCAGTAAGTGTCACTTGCAGGAGACAGCCCACTTCAGTGGTGATTTGAGGACCTGTTTTTAGCATCAGTTGGTCAGGAGAAGCACTCAGATATCCCAGACAATGGGTGGTCCTGGACCTCCTTTGTGCTGCATCACAGCTGAGAGTGATGAGTGAGTGAGACTGGTGGGAGAACCCATGTTCTCCATAAATGCAGGTACAACTATTATCTCAGCAGGAGCTGGGGGTTGCCTTGTAGACTACCAATAAAGCCACCAGTGAGGACTGCAGTATTCCTTTCACACCAACACTCAAGAAGAAGGAACAGTATGAAATTTAAAATCCAGTAGACAGGAGTGGGTTTCAGTCTTTTGCTTCTTGCATTGCCCTATGGGCCTCCCTCTGGCAACTGGCCACAGGCAGCAGCCCAAACCTGCTAAGTTCACCAGCAACACCACTGCAGGCTAAAGACTTCTAGATTGCCTGCTCAGGACTATGGGCCTAATAAAAATTGGTTTTCTTATGAGGGGAGGGGCATTCGGCAAGTTTTCTATGGGTAAGATGCATGGTGCACTGTCCTAGTACTGCCTGGGCAGGGTCCTTCCCTTCTCAAGGTTGGTTCACACATCTTTTCTCCATTACCTGGAACGATGTGATTGAGTCCTAGGGTATGGGAAAAGGAATGAAGACTTATCCTCCTGTACCACAAGTTGAACCCCCAAACTGACACAGGGAGAGGCGTTTTCGGTCCTGAGTTACCCATGGAGTGCTCAGGCAGTCTTAATGTCTTTGTGTTTCAGGGTAATCATCACTAAGCTGTAGCAGCACGGTGGGGCAGTACTGAAGTCTAGTGGGCAGGGCATTCATAGGAAGAACATCCCCTTGGACCACTGCAATTTCCTAAGGGGAAAGGAATGAGTCTTCTTTATGTCCTAGGCGAGGTGAGAACACTGACAAAGAGGAGGAAGTCTCTCCTGAATGCCCTGGCTTAATCATCCCTTGGGGCACTCAGGCCAACTGCATGCAGGAATTGCCACAGCTGTCTGAAGCAGTAGGCATGGGAGGGAGTAGGAATGGGAGAAGAGTCTAACAGTAGTTCTCAACCTATGGGTCCTGACCCCTTTGTAACAATGAAAATACATCACGGCATTAGGAAAGTTGAGAACCACTGGTAGAAGAAGGAGACCTGGTACTCTGGTCTCTGTGTCCCAAGGAGCTATTATGGCATGTTGTGCTATGTTCTAAAATGAAGACAGTTAGCCTGGAATGTCCCAGCTGTGGGACAACGCAGTCCCACTAGTCCCTGGGATTCCATGGCTCCCTGTGTCTGTGGCAGTCTGAGCCTGAGCGGGTATTGCTTGGTATTTCTGTAGGGCCAGCGCAGGAAATACTGAAGGGCCGAAACTTCCTAGGCAAGACAAAGGCAGAAAATGGGTGCAGAAGCACTGTGGTGTCCACCACCTCTGCTGGGGATGTGGTGAGGCAGAGTGGCCTCCAGGGTGCTGGCACTCTGTTCTCAAGAAGCTCTCAGTTCCCAGTTGGTAGCAGCACCAGTGCTGGGGCTCATGAGGGCAGAGGAGCTGGCAGACTGCCAGGGTGTAAGACCAAACACCCCACCTCACTTTTCCATGGGGTTCCCAATTACTCCATGCTCTATTTCTGTCAAAGTCTTTCTTCTTGTTCTGTCCAGCGAATTCTTCCCCTGGGATCTTCTTTTGGTTCTAGCACTAAAAATTACACCTGGCTATGCCTTTTCATCTGATTCTGAAACTTTCTCTTCTTTCTGAAGTAATGTGGCAACTGATGTTGCTCTATGCAGCCATGTAGTCTGTAACCTTTCTCTATCTTATTACTCTAACTCAGTCTCTGAGTTATGATTTTGAAATTCTCTCTTATATTTGCCCCTGACGGTCATTAATTTTTATATCACTGCCAGGGTGGCCTTTTAAAAATATATTTGTCATGTACCCTTGTAAAATGCACCATAGGTGTTGTCCAACCAATTACATGTCAAATCTGCTAAGCGTAGAGTATAAATGTCTTAATACAATAATTAAGAAAGTGCAGTGAAGGCTCTGTTAGCCAGTTTGCCATATTTCAAATTGTATATAAAACCAGCACATTGTACCCCATAAATGCATTGTTGTACACAGCTATGATTTCATTTAAAAAAAAAAAAGAATAAAGCCAGAGGCATTAAACTAATTGAAAAAAATATATATAAACACTAGAAAAACAAAAAAAATACATTTGTGATGATCTTAATCATCTGCTTATTGAGAGGACTCCCTTTACACGAAGTTCACACACAAGGATGACACGCACCTGCTGTGGTTTGGACGGACCATCCCGTGTGCACTCTCCAGTCCACTCCCAGTAGCTGTGGCCCAGGTTTACCACATTACTTTGCAGCCCCTCATTGCCATTTTGTTTCATGCCTCCTCCTCCTGCTCATGCTTACCTATCTAGAAACCCTTCACACCTTCCTTCTGCATATTGTCTGTCTTTGAAAATCCACTCCTATATTTGCAGCATGTCATGCATTTCCCAGGTAGAACTGACTGATTCCCCTCACCCTTTACTGTCCTGTATTCACTTTGGTTGTAGAACTAGTAGAACTGTAGAACTATCATTTTCTGTTCTTCTATTCATACATCTCAATCCCCTCTTGAATATAAGGCTGCCTTCTAGTTATAGTCTCAGCTTTTTCCAGAGTATTGTCAAAGATCTGGTAGACACAATAAACGTTATTGTTTAACTGACTGAGGTTGAGTGAGGGAATAAATGCAATGAGTTCTGAAGTTGTTCTTGTTGTTGTTTTATTAATAGGAGGGAATAGCAAATCCAGCAACACAAATAATGGAAAATGGTATTGCTATTATTGAAAATGCTCCACGAGAGCAAAAAAATAATGTCAATTATCCTGTTGTTCACAAAAATTGTGGAAGTGGTAAGTTAACAAATACCTCTGAATGTTTTTCCTGCCCTAAAACTTTTATAAATGCACCAATTAAAGTATGTATAGCCAGATATACCCTTTATTTCTTTTAAATATTTCTCTTTGGATATTTTTCTTCATACTGCTACCTTTTGTCTTTCTGTGACTGCTTCAACCCTGAAATCCTTTTGTGACATAACCTCAGTGAAATATGAATGAATGGTGATAGACATATATATGCATTTAAAATACAAAGTGAAAAATGTTCTTATGAGTCTTTAAATAACATTTTACAGATAAGATGTCCACAGTATTACCTGGACAAGCTGAAGGTGGAGAATCACCTTGGATTTGTGAGGTACATCTATTGCTATTTTGCTTGTAAAATACAGGGTGTCAATAAAGTTCCCACGCAATTTTAAATTGCACATGAACTTTATGGCCAATTTATGCGTTGAATGTTGTTAAAACTTAAAAAGGGATGTTCCCACTTTCTATTCTCACCCTGCATATGCACATAAGGAATTATGTTTTTATATTTTCCAGCTTGTAATTCAGAAGATAGTTGTGTGCTGAATATATTATGGCTGCTAGGTACATTTCTGCCACTTTCGTTTGAGAAGCAGGTACACTAGACGGTTCTCAACATGGGGGTCATGACCCCTTTGTGGGGCGAGTGACCCATTCACAGGGCTCCTGTAAGACCATTGGAAAACGCACATTTCCAATGGTCTTAGGAACCAAGACACAGCTCCTCTATCCATCACCAGGTAGGTCTGCCCAAATATGAATACCCAGCACGACAACATCATCGTGCCAACCCCGTCACATCTACCCTGTACAAACACAGGTGTATGTGACAGGGTTGACGCCATAATGTACTTATCCAGACCAGTCACACATCTGTAAAGAGCAGCTACTTTGCTGAAAGCAGCAGTATTGGAAGTAAAACAACATTTCATGAATTATAATTACCGGGTAAATGTAAAATCATCAACTACTGCCAAAAAAATTTTTTTGTACCATGACAAGAACTTAATCTGGATGCTGCTCGGTCTTTTTATTTTCAGCTGTGATTGATGTGAATACTGCCCCCTTGTGATAGTAACAGGTATGTAAAAAAAAAAAAAAAAAGAATGGTAAATCATAGGAAACTTTAATGAACTGTATTAACTGAACTATGCCATATATCATCTTTTGTATTATTAAAGCTATTGTTATGTATTATTTTCCTTAGCAAACCATCCTATGACAATGGAGAGTGTAGAGAACGAATAGTGAGGGTTTTTTACAATATGGTTAAACCTCAATAATTACAACAGGAATTGAGAAACCACAATGTGTTATTTGTTGTGAAGTTCTATCAGCTGAATCTATGAAGCTGAACAAACTAAAACACCATTTTGATAGCAAGCATCTGAGGTTCACCGGCAAAGATACCAACTATTTTAGAATCAAAGCTGATGGACTCAAGAAAGCCAGACCTGACACTGGTGGAAAGTACCACAAACAAAATGTAGCAGCCATTGAAGCTTCATATTTAGTGGCACTCAGAATATTTGACACAGCTTCATATTTGGTGGCACACCATTGCTGAGGATTTACAGTTGCCAGCCACCAAAGACATTGTTCGAGTTATGATCAGAGATTAATTTGTTACGAAATTGAATGCAATTTCCTTATCTAACCACAATGTCCGCTAAAGAATAGATGACATGTCTGCTGATATTCTTGATAGGGCAATCCAGGAAATTAAATATGCTCCACTTCCAATATTTAGTATCCAGCTTGATGAATCTGCAGACATTGCAAACTGTTCATAGTTACTGGTTTACATGAGGTAGATTAATGATGGCAACTTTAAAGAAGAGTTTCTTTTTTGAAAACCTCTTGAAACAACAACTACTGCATGTGATGTATTTGACACAGTTGGTTCATTTCTGAAAGAGCACAAGATCTCCTAGGAAAAGGTTTGTGGTGTTTGCATAGATGGTGCTCCATAGGATGTTGATCTGAATTTCAATGTTTGGTACCGAATGAGTCACCAAAAGTCATTTGAACTCACTGTGTAATTCATTGACAAATATTAACAATGAAAATGATGCCACAAGAGTTACAAGAAGTAGTGAAAAGTGTCACAAGTTCTGTCAATTTTGTAAAGGCGAGCACTTTAAACAGTCAACTGTTTTTGCAACTGTGCAACGAGTTGGATGTCCTAACAATGCTCTGCTATTTCACATTGAAGTGAGATGGTTGTCGAGAGGAAAAGTTTTAAAACGTGTTTTTGAGCTTCATGATGAACTCAAAACGTTTTTTAACTAGAAAGCAAGAATCCAGTTCAAAGCACTTTTTAGTGATAAAAGTGAACTCCAGAAAATAGCTTACTTGGTTAACATCTTTGCCATCTTGAATGACTTAAATTTATCACTGTAAGGACCAAATACAACATGCTTCGATTTGTCTGAAAAGATCCAGTCATTCCAAATGAAACTTCAGCTTTGGCAAAAAATTGGATGAAAATAAAATTTGCATGTTGCCTATGTTATCTGCTTTCTTTGAGGAACATGACATTGAACCAGACAAAAGGATTATTATGATAATTTCTGTGAAAGAACACTTGCACATGCCTGCAGATGAAATTTCATTATACTTCCAAATCTACCTGACACCCCATTTGCACTTGCCAGAAGCTCATTCACAGTCGAAGTTGAAGATGTTCATGAGACAGCACAAGAGGAGTTCATTGAGCTTATTAACAGTGATTCAGTGAGAGCTGATTTCTCTAAAATGCCAGTTACAAAATTCTAGATGAAGCGTTTGCAGTCATATCCTGTACTGTCTGAGACTGTGTTGTGCCTTCTTCCATTTCCAACAACATATCTTTGTGAAACTGGGTTTTCCAGCTTGTTGGTTATCAAGTCTAAATACAGAAGTAGACTTGTTGTGGAAGAGGATATTCATTGTGCTCTTGCAAAGGCTACCCCGAGAATTTCTGATCTGGGAGAAAAAAGCAATCTCAACCTTCACACTGCCATTGGCTTTTTAGGCATACTGTCACAAAATGTAGCAATGTAGTTTACTGCTGTTATATTAAGACTGTTATCCATGTTACACCATGCTTCAATATAAAATTTCATTTATTTATAATTAGAAATATTTCACAAAATATAATTACGTAGTGTTTTGTGATTAATCACTATGCTTTAATTATGTTCAATTTGTAACAATGAAAATATATCCTGCATATCAGATATTTACATTACAATTTATAACAGTAGCAAAATTACAGTTATGAAGTAACAATGAAAATAATTTTATGGTTGGGGGTCACTACATGAGGAATTGTATTAAAGGGTCACGGCTTTAGGAAGGTTGAGAATCACAGCTAAATAAGCCTGAGAAGTGACAAGGGATAAGTTTGGGTTGCAAAGTATGTTTATCTATAACCTAAAGAGTTATTCATGGTTAATGCATGGCCAAACGTAAGATTTTTACGGTGCAGTGATATCTGTGCACCTATGGGGACTGGTCGATTCTGGATGAATATATTTCTGGATGCTTGAGAGTTCCTATTACAAACAGGCCTAACTAATTCTATACCTTATAATATAATATAATATAATATACCATATAATACCATACTTCTGAATTGATTTGATATTAATATTGAAGTATATAAATTTTAAAAAATCAAGCTAAAGTCAAACTTCATAGAAGTACTGAGTACATTGGATAATTTTTCCTCCATTCTTGAGATACTTTACTCAGGAGAATATGCTCCAGGTCCCTCCACATAAAAGAGGTAAAGGCTCCTTTTTTTGTATTATTTTATTCAGTCAAATACACATAGATCATGAACACATTTATGCATATGTGGAGTACAATGTGTTTTTTTTATACAATTTGACATAGTTACATCAAACCAATCAAAATAGCTTTTGCCTCATTTACTTGATTATTGTGTTAAGACATTTATGTTCTACACTTGACAGATTTGACTTGTACCCTTGCAATATGCTCCATAGATTATTCATTGCAGCTCAATTTGTAATGGCTCCATCTTTTTTATGGCTTCATAGTATTCCATGGTATACCTATACTATAGTTTATTAATCCATTTATGGGTTGATGGGCACTTGGGCTTCATCCATGACTTGGCAATTACAATTTGAGCTGTAATAAATAATCTGGTGCAAATATATTTTTTGCAAAATGATTTTTGGTCTTTTGGATATACTCCTAGTAGAGGAATTGAAACTAACTTATATTTACTCACCATTTCTTATGAAAGATAGAACACAGCTATAGCCCAGGATGAAGGAGAGAAATGGAGTGGGAAGGGAGGGGAGGGGAGAGGTTTGATAGAAGGAGGGTAAAAGGCAGGACCACACTTACGGAGCATATTGCAAGGGTACAAGTCAAATCTGTCAAATGTAGAACATAAATGTCTTAACACAATAATCAAGTAAATGAGGTGAAAGCTATGTTGATTGGTTTGACGTAACCATTTCAGATTGTATAACAAAAATCAACACATTATACCCTACATATGCATAAATGTATTCATGATCTATGTGTACACGACTTAAGAAAAAAAAGAACAAAGTCAAACCTCACTTCCTGTGACAGTTTCAATGTATTTTAAACAGCTTTCTAAATGAAGCATACACTTTTAGTTAACTGGCAGTCAATAAACCTTTCAGAATTAGATAAACTATTTTAAATGCTTACTCCTGTGTGTATTACATGAATAGCAAGGATGTTATATACAGGCCATTTTTTAAATGCCCTCTGATTTTTGGTGGGGAAAGCAAAATTAAGCGAGAGTTCCTCATTAAAATATGCACATGAGTTAATATTTTATCCACAAATGTTTCCTTTGGCATTCCATACTTGGGTTACATAGTCAAAATCTACATGAAGATGGGGGATAAGCTTGGTCTAGAAAGCATATATGAGGTATTCTGTTGAAATATTATGGTTTTCAATATGTGTTTCTGTTCTTATTAGTTTATTTGATCTAACTGGGTTTAAAATATGAGATGCAGATCTTTTTTTAAGAAAGTGATTGGAAATCTTGATAGAAATTCTTCTTATTTATTTTATTGAAACTCATTATTGTATCAATTTTTTTTTACAGAGTATGTCCAAGAATTCCTCACAGAAGTATGTTGATCCTTCATCTGTGGCTGCATATCAAGAAGGAAAAAATAGAGTAAATGGACAAATAGAAGGTCAGAACTGTATTTATTTTTTATTTATTTTTAGAGACAGAGTCTCACTTTATCACCCTCAGTAGAGTGCTGTGGTGTCACAGCTCACAACAACCTCCAAATCTTGAGCTTAGGTGATTCTCTTGCCTCAGCCTCCTGAGTAGCTGGGACCATGGGCGTCCACCACAAGGCCTGGCTATTTTTTGTTGAAGTTTGGCTGGGGCTGGGTTCCCATCACCCTCAGTATATGGGACTGGCCCTACCCACTGAGCCACAGGTGCCACCCCATATTTATTTTTTAAAAACTCATTTGTACAATGTTTATTTAAAAGCACGAGCACTGACATAGTCTCACAGAAAAAGAAAATCACTTATAGATGCATAGTCAGGAAAACGAAGTGAAATGGTGGTACATTGTAGAACTTGTCAGGTGCGGCTACAGATGAAATGGAAATGTCACTGAAAGGAGCTGGATTATCAGTTGCAATTCCAAATGGTCTAGGACCTGAGGACAGTCAAGAAATGAGGAGGAGGCTCAAAGAGTAAAAGAGGGGATGAAAAATGAGGACAGTAGAAAGTACAGGACTTATGTGAAAGGCAGAGAAGCAGGCAGATTTAAAAAAAGGTGGACAAAATAACCATTTAAAAAATGAAAGAAATAGGTCTCAAAAAGGTGGGGAGAATGTAAAGAGAGCTTCAGATACCAAAACTGACAGAGAAGCAGAGCGGAGTGCTCCCATTCTTCCTGTCCTCCTCCCGTGCTCCTGAAGAGCTCTGCTTTCTCTGCCATAGAGGAACATAAGCAGATATGGCCGGCAGGCCATGTGTAATTTAATGTCGGGCAAAATGCTATGACTTCCATGGGATCCTTTCCTATAGGCCAAAATAAGAGAATTGGAAAGGAGTAAAGAGTAAGATTAGTTATGGAGAGACAAGGGAGCTACAGCCTGATAAGAGTTCATTATGGTGCATCTCAGAAGGGTACAGGTGAAACTTACTAAATGCAGAATACAAATGTCCTCATACAATAACTAAGAAAACGCCATGAGGGCTATGTTAAGCAGTTTGATGAAAACATTTCAGAGTGTATATGAAACCAACACATTGTACCCCATGATTGCACTAATGTACACAGCTATGATTTAATAAAAAAAAAAAGTTTATGACTTGGTATGTAGTTTCAGTTTGGCCAACGTGATACTGAGGAACTTGTAGATGGTAAAAGGGTGAGTTGAAGTGAAGGGATGTGGAAGCACACTCAGTACAGACCAGAGCTTCTAAGCTCTAATGAGTCAGCTAGGGACCTTGTAAAAAAAGGCACACTCTGAGTCACTGGGTCTGGGATTCTGCATTTCTTATAAGGCCTCAGCTGACACTGATGCTGCTGGTGATTGTACCATGCTCTGAGTTGCACAGGTATAAACATTCCTTTAGAGAAATCTGTTAGAACAGCATGACAGCTCAAGACAAAAGAAGATCAAGGAGAAGCATTATTTTGCTTTCATATCTGGGCATATTTCTAGCCAGAGAGGAAGGAGAAAAGTGATAAAGAAATAGAGAATTGACACACATGACATAATACTACTATAACAGAAAGGAGTGGAAATAATCCATCAATAGTATATGGTAAGGAAGAATCAAGGGCACATATCTAGATATTCCTCTTCCAAAGGAAGAAGGATTATGGGAGGGAAGAGGAAAAAGGTATTAGCAAGGTAATTTTGGACTTGATGATGTGGAAACTTCTGAGAATTTCAGATGGCTTCAGCATATTCCTGCTGAAAGAGGGGCTTAGATCATTATTGCTACAGTGGTGATTGGGAGCGGGAGAGAATGCAAGAGTTGGGGTAAACCACAGAAACTCACTTCTTCTCTGCACCTCTACAGATATATGTTGTATTGATACTAGTTAATAAAGTTAAATATGAATGTGGTGCATTAGCTTTCTCTTAAGGTAGCTAATTTTGGGCTAAGATAGCTGTTTCAGCATGACGCATAATAAAACAGTTTAGAAACAAAAAGATTATAGGAATAATTCTTTGAAAAATATTGCACTGATTTAAAATATAAGAGATTATTAATATCGAGTAATGCTGTAGAAATTCCATTTAAACTTTCTGATCAATATTGAAAGCCTATTATATAATGTTTCTTAGATATGCTTTATCTACCTTCTTGCATGAGTGGATCAAGAATTGTTATGATGGTGAAAAATAGAGGGCACAAGAAATGTATGCATAGTGGTAGCCCACATGGACATGAAAAAAAGGAACACTTTTATTAACTGATCTTCTACAAATGTATATCTGAGCTGATCATTTTGGGTCAGTTTGCCTGAGGAGAAATGGCTAATACCCTCAACCAAACCTGAATCGCAATTGTATACATACTAAATTGTAGAACAAATTGCAGAACCTCACCAATACTTCTAGCATTAAGGTATAAATGATTCTGATGGGTTGCACTAAAGATACCACGTATGCTGTAGTGCTTGCCCTCAGCCCTGACGTTTCTCCTGTCAGGGTCGTGATCTGCTCCTCTGATGAAAGATTCCTTTTCTCTTCATCAGTCAGCAAGTTCATACTGGTATATGCACACTTTTCTATTTTAGTTACAGACACTTGAAACATAACATCTTAGCTTTGCAGTCTTAACTGTATGTTTCATGAAGCATATATTTCTTTTTCCTCTATATACAGGTAATTTTGTCATGTTGCTGTCCTAACCCAATCCAACCAAAACAAAACTGAAATCCTCTCAAACATGGGAGCAGTCATTTCAAAGCCAGCACAAGGCTTCAGCTCCATCCTAGCTCTGCAGGGATGTCTGGTTGCCCTTGTCCTGTTACACATTTACATATTTTGCTTTCCAGAATCTCCGGGGGAATAACCTCAGTCAAAAGTAATAATGTTTATATTTTATCTTGAATTATTAACTATACATTATATGAGATGTACATTATGTATTAATCACTTTGTTTCAAAATCCACTCAGCCTACCATTGAAGTGAAAGATTCTGTTCCAAAAAAAGTAGCAAGAATGAAGGATGTACAAATATCCAGACCAGGTAAATTGTATAATACAAATTTAACTCTGGAAAGAAGTGCATTAAAGTACTTGAAATACTCATAGTCTTCTTATTTAGAGTTCCTTTTTCCCCCTTAAGTTGAAGGAAGGGTTTGACATAAATAATGCAGAGGTAATTGTTGGTATCCATGGCTGAAAGAAAGATACTGACAGTCACACATAGAAGAGATTTTATTTTATTTTATTTTATTTCATTTCATTTTATTGCTGGGGATTCATTGAGGGTACACAGAACCAGTTTACATTGATTGCATTTGTTAGATAAGGACCCTCTTATACTTGTGTCCCACCCCAAAAGGTGTACCACACCCTGTGACTCCCTCCCCCCATCCCCAACTCCCCACCATGTACTAGGATATTAACTGTCCTCATATCAAAATTGAGTACATAAGATTCTGCTTCTTCATTCTTGTGATGCTTTATTAAGAATAACATGTTTCTCATCCATCCAGGTTAATACAAAAGATGTAAAGTCTCCATCTTCTGTAGTGGCTGAATAGTGTTCCATGTTATACATACACCATAGCTTGTTAATCCATTTGTGGGTTGGTGGGCATTTAGGCTGTTTCCACATTTTGACAATTATAAATTGATCTGTGATAAACAATCTGGGGCAAATGTCCTTATGGGAAAAGTATTTTTTTTTTCCTTCTGGGTAGATGCCCAGTAATGGAATTGCAGGATCAAATGCGAGGTCTAGCTTCAGTTCTTTGAGAGTTCTCCATACTTCCTTCCAAAAAGGTTGTATTTGTTTGCACTCCCATCAGCAGTATAAAAGTGTTCCTTTCCACATCTATGCCAGCATCTACAGCTTTGAGATTTTGTGATGTGGGCCATTCTTACTGGGGTTAGATGATATCTCAGGGTGGTTTTCATTTACATTTCTCTAATAATTAGAGACACTGAGCATTTTTCATATGTTTGTTAGCCATTCATTTGTCTTCTTTAAAGAAGATTCTATTCATCTCTCTTGCTTAGTGATATAAGCAAATGTTGGATCTATTTATGTTGAGTATTTTATTGTCTGTAGATCCTAGTTATTGAGCTTTTGTCCAATTCAAAATATGCAAATATTGGCTCAGCACCCATAGCACAGTGGTTATGGCACCAGCCACATACACCAAGGGTGACAGATTCGAACCCAGCCTGGGCCAGTTAAAACAACAATGACAATTACAAAAAAAAAAGAAATAGCTGGCTGTTGTGTTGGGAGCCTGTAGTCCCAGCTACTTGGGAGGCTGAGGCAAAAGAATTTCTTAAGCCTAAGAGTTTGAGGTTGTAGTGAACTGTGATACCACAGCCATCTACTAAGGGTGACATAGTGAGAATCTGTCTCAACAACAACAGCAACAAAATATGCAAACATCCTTTCCCATTGTGTAGGTTGTCTATTTGCTTTGGTTGTTGTCTCCTTAGCTGAACAGAAACTTTTCAGCTTAATTAAGTCCCATTTGTTTATTTTTGTTGTTGAAATTGCCATAGAAATCTGTTTCATAAAGTCCTTTCCCAGGCCAATAGCTTCCGGTGTTTTCCCCGCACATTCTTCAAGGATTTTAATTGTTTCATGCCTTAGATTTAGGTCTTTTATCCATCTTGAATCTATGTTTCTGACCACTATGACCTTCCCTCAACTTTATTTTTATTACTAAGAGTTGCCTTAGCTATAAGGATTTTTTCCTGGTTCCATACAAAGTGAAGAATTATTTTTTCCAAGTCTTGAACGTATGATGTTTGTATTTTAATAGGATGGCATTGAATCAGTAGATTGCTTTCAGAAGTACAGACATTTTCACAATGTTGATTCTTCCCAGCCATGAGCATGGTGTGTATGTATATATACCACAACTTGTTAATCCATTCATGGGTTGATGGGCATTTGGGCAGCTTCCATGACTTGGCAATTATGAATTGGGCTGTGATAAACATTCTGATGCAAATATGTGTAAAAAGATTTTTGGTCACTGGAATATATACCTAGTAGTGGAACTGCAGGATTGAATGGCAGGTCTACTTTCAGTTCCCTAAGTGTTCTCCAAACTTCTTTCCAAAAGGAATGTATTAGCTTGCATTCCCACCAGCAGCGCCGAAGTGTTCCCTTCTCGCCACATCCATGCCAACATCTCTGGTTTTGGGTGTTGTGGGCTACTCTTACTGGAGTTAGATGATATCACAAAGTGGTTTTGATTTGCATTTCTCTAATGATTAAAGATGATGAGCATTTTTTCATGTGTTTCGTAGGCCATGCACTTGTCTTCTTCAGAGAAGCTTCTGTATAAGTCTCTTGCCCACAATGAAATGGGATTACTTGTTCTTTTCTTATTAATTAGTTTGAGTTCTCTGTGTATTCTAGTTATCAAACCTGTCAGAAGCATAACCTGCAAATATATTCTCCCATTCTGAGGGCTGTCTGCTGGCTTTACTTCTTGTGTTCTTGGCTGTGCAGAAGCTTTTTACTTTGATCAGATCCCAGTAATGTATTTTTGGTCTTGCTTCAATTTCCCAGGGGGTCCTCCTCATAAAGTATTCTCCCAGGCCAATTTCTTCAAGTGTTTCCCCTACACTCTTTCCAAATATCTTTGTAGTTTCACATCTTAAACTTAAATCTTTTATCCAATGAGAATCAATTTTTGTTAATGGTGAAAGAGGAGGGTCCGGTTTCAGTCTTTTACATGTTGCCAGCCAATACACAGCACCATTTGTTAAACTGGGAATCTTTCCCCCAATTTATTCTTTTGAGAGGCTCATCAAAGATCAAATGACGATAAGTGGCTGGGCTTCTCTCTTGGTTCTCTATTCTGTTCCATACATCTACCTCTCTGTTTCTGTACCAGTACCATGCTGTTTTGATCACTATAGATTTATAGTATAGCTTGAAGTCTGGTAGCATGATTCCTCCTGATTTGCTTTTTGTTTCTGAGTAATGTTTTGGCTATTTGAGGTTTTTTCTTATTCCATATAAAATGAAGTACTATTTTTTCCAAATCTTTAAAGTATGACAATTGTGTATTAATAGAGATTCCATTAAATTTGTGTATTGCTTGGGGGGGGCGGAGCATGATGGTGGATGGGAAGGACGTTTAGCTTAGCTCTCCTGGAACAACAGGTGAGAGTGAGTGGGGTGTATCATTCCCAGCAGGGAATATTGGTGTGGAGTGGCAGTTCTGGGTGTGCAGCAAGGTGGTGGATTACTGGACTTGCAGTGTAATCCAGAGCTGCAGAGACTGCCAGGAAAGCTTCTGTGCTGTGGCTGCAGTAGTGGCAAGAGGTGGCATGTGGTGGCAGGCTGCGGCAGCAACCAGGCCCCCCAAAGAGGATTACAATTCCCAGTTCATGGGGAAACTAGGTGTTGTGTGGAAAGATTGGTGAAGTGTGGACTCTCGAGCACGATTAGACAGTCAGAGTGGGGTACCAACTGGTGCAGCACCACATCGGTTAGGCACTGGGAGAGACACACAGACAAGAAAGATCCTGGAAAGGAATAGGCCATTGTTTTAAAGTTTGGGAGATGCAGTTGCTGCAGGCACCTTTCTACCCTAGGCCAGGAGCAGCAATTTGAGTCTCACCAGCAGACATTTATCCTATACTCAGAACTGGGCCAGGGTGTCCCACACTTCACAGGAACTGTTGCAGGGAGAATTTGTGAAACCTGCTTGTGCAGACTTTTTGAGATTGGTGGAATCAATGGTTCAGCGGGGTCTAGGCCCCAGGCGGGTGGTCAGGCAGACACCAAGAACAGTCTAATCTAGGAAACAGGTATAACCACTCATGGCACCACCTGGTGTCCAGAAAGTATATTGCAACATAAATATATTCCTACTTAAATCAGTTCCTATGGCATATGTAGTCATATGTGTATATATTCTATACATACTATATATGCCAATGCATGTATATATACACATATGACTATATATGCCATAGGAATATATTTTTTTTTACCATATTTGTGTATGCAGATTCCTGTTGCTCTTTAGTTCAAACTTTATTCCACGATGGTCCAAGAAGATACAAGAAATAGTTTCAATTCATTTAAATTTGCTGAGGTTTGACTTGTGACCTAAGATGTGATCAGTTTTGGAGGAAGTTCCATGGGATGATGAAAATAAATGTGTATTCAGTTTTATTAGAATGAAATGTTTTGTAGATGTCTGTTAAATCCATTTGGTGTAGGGTCAAGTTTAAGCCCAATATTTCTTTGTGGACTTTTTTCTTCGAGGATCTATCCAGCACTGCCAAAGTGGTGTCAAAAATCTTGAATTATTAAAGAGCAGGAAGATATCAAATTGTTCGTATCTGTTAGGATTTCCTTTATAAATTAAGGAGCATTCTGCTAGGGCACATAAATGTTAATTATAAAAATCTCTTCATGTTGAGCATTTCCTTTGACAAATATGTAGTCACCATCTTTATCTTTCTTTACCTTTGTTGGTTTAAAGCCAATTGTATCTGTAAATAAAGTTGCAACCCCTACTTTTTTCTGATTTCCGTTTGCCTAAATTATAGATGTCCATCCCTTTACCCTGTCTATTTTTATCCTTTAAGGTAATATGTGATTCTTGTATGCAACAGAAATCTGGCCTGAGTTTTTGTATCCAATCAGTCAACCTATGCCTCTTTAGAAGACAATTTAAGCCATTCAAATTAATTAAGAGTATTGACAATCATGGATGTGTTTTTGTTGTCATGTTTTTGAAGTGCCCAGTTTATATTTTTAACCCTTTCACCATTGTGGATGTTAGGTTTTGTCCAAGGCTTTCTGGTTAGTTTACTTTGGTGGTAGACCATTAAGCTTATAATTATGGAGGATGGGTCTGGGAATATCCTTTAGAGCTGGTTTAGATATGGCAAATTTCTTCAACATGTGCAAGCCACTAAAGTATTTGATTTCTCCATCTCAAATGAAACTCAATGTAGCTGGATACAGGGTTCTGTGCTGAAAGTCGTTTTGTTTTAGGAGATTGAAGGTCAATGGCTATCCTTTTCTCATTGAAATGTTTCAGCTGACAGATCTGCAGTCATTTCAATATTATTCCCCTTGTAGGTTATGATTTTCTTACCTCTACCTGCTTGCAGAATTTTCTCCTTCATATTAACTTTGACAAAGTTAATTACAATGTGTCTAGGAGATGGTTTATTTGCATTGAGTTGTGCTGGGGTTCTGAAACTGTCTGCTATCTGAATTTCTATGTCTCTTGCCATGCTTGGGAAATTCTCCTCCATTATATCTTGTAGTAGAGCATCTGCACACTTAGGACCATCCTCTTCTCCTTCAGGAATTACTATAAGATGAATGTTTGATCTTTTGGAGTGGTCCCACAACTCTCTTGGGGAATGATCCACTTTTGCTGTCCACTTTTCTCTCTCTTTGAGCATTTGGGAATGTTCAAAAGCTTTGTCTTCAATTTCAGATGTCCTTCCTTCTGCCTCCTCCACTCTTTTACTGAGGGATTCTACTATATTATGAAGCTCTTTGAATACTTTTCTCATTTATTTAAGGTTTTTAATTTCTTTTCTCATTATGTCCAAATCTTTGGAGATTTTGTCTTTGAATTTATTGATTTCTTAGGACCCCCTTTTGAGCTTCTTGAATTTCTAATTCCAACTTTACTTCTATTCTATTAATATTTGCCATCCATATTCTGAATTCTATTCCTGACATTTAAGCCATTTGTTTATGAATGGCATCTTCTGTTGTATCTCTTTTGTCATTCCTTGGGAGACTTGATCTGCTGTGATCATATTGCCAGAGTTTTTCCACTTGTTCCACCCCATGTTTATTTTTCACAGTTTGGCTAGTAAAGCTGGTAAGGTGAGTTGGATTGAGGGCTCCAGGAGTTGTAGTTAACCTACCCTTTACCAAAGAGCTGAGACTGGTGACTGTGGCTTTTCCCCTATAGCTTTACAAAGGTCCCTGAAGCATGGGACTCTGAGGATATGATTGGTGTGATTCAGCTAGGTGGCTCTATCTTGTATTCAGTCAGACTATATCCAATAGCAGTGAATTGGTGACTTTGAGCTGAAATCTCAGCTGTGGAGAGATACATGCAACTATGACAGACTGCCCCTCACCAGCAACAACTGGAAGAGGAGAATCAGTCCCTCCCACTACAACACAATCATGGCTCAATATTGGAAGTCCCTGAGTGACTGGCCTAGGTCAAGAGTTCCAAACCAATTATCTCAGGCAGCACATTGAATCATTGAATCATTGTTCAAGTGGGATATTTCAAAAGGTCTATGGCAAGCAGACAGCAGGGGTACACTAGCAGCTCAAGTAAGGCTTACTCTGGTGCTCAGTGGAGTCAGAAAGGCCAACCCAGCAAAAGAGTTAGTTCAGGGGGGTTGGCACCTCCTTACCCCCTTGCACCTCAAGTCACTGGTAACCCAGTGGGACTGTGGCCCAGATCTCTCCAGTGAGCAAGTTTGCCAGAGATTTGCACCTTCCAGAGTCAAAGGGGAATCAATACCTCCTTGGTCGGGCCACCGCACTCTGCCACCAGTAGGCAGAAGGAGCTAAAACCTAACTCCCTGTAGTGCTCATTAGAAACTGGGGAATGTTCCACCTGACTCTGTTCCAAGCTGGGAGTTGCCATCACAGCATGTGATTCTGTCCCTCTGTGCCTCTGCCCTAGCCACACTCCTCCTCTGGTAACCCTGTAGGGCGAGGTCTGGCTCCTTTTGGAGGTCCACAGATTTGACTGTCTCTCCCAAATTTGACCCTGGTGGGTGTTTGCTGCTGTGTTGGAGGTGCCATGACATCAGAGATGCCACGCCATGGGTCCCTGTGCTACACACTTTCATGGCAGCAGGCCAGTTCCTCTCTCCTTGCATCCTTGGCTTCTACTCATAGTTTTAGCATAGCTGTGCCATGGCCCATGCAATGCCCAGCCCTAACAAGGAACCACCAGACACTCAAGGCTCTGCCCAGGTAGGCTTCCAGACTAGAGGGGTGAAGGGTGAACTAGGAGGTTAGGAAGGCAGGGAAAATATTTGTTCAACTTTTATGCCAGGCAAGACACTGCCCTGGTTCACAGCAATATCTCTCTGGAGAAGGGGCCCTGGCCTTCAGCAGCTCTCTCCCATGTGGTGAAACAATAGGTCTTCTGTTCACACTCACTTATACAGAGCACACAATGAGCCACTCTCTTTGGGAAGGAGACGGAATCTTGTTCTCTTTGGGATGAGTTTTGTATCTGAAATTTGCTTCCTTGGAGTCATGGCTTGCCACAACAGGGATGACATGCAGTTATCAATCTTCTCTCTCTGCCCAGCTCAGCTTAGCTCCTGATCTTCAGCTTTATTGGGTTCATTATGGCCATTATCTCTCCATCTGGATGGGAGCTTCTGTTGGAACCTGGTTTCAGTTGGCCATCTTACCTCTTCTGCCTTGATGGGATATATTTTGGAGTATTTGCCATAAGCTGATAACAAAAAAGTATAACTACAAACTTGAACTCAGATGTTTCTGCTTTATGTTCTGATACCCTGAAGTTCCTAGTATAGAATCATTATACTTGCTAAGGATTCACAGATGTGAATTAGGAGACTTGAGTCTTAAAAGATTTTTCCAGGGTCTCAAATGCTTATCAGCATTATGTCATTTCCCTAGAGGAAGCTTACTTGGTAATGTATCAGTTGTGAGTTTACTTTATTTCATCTTAGTGTTGTTACACTGATGATCTTAAGCCAATCAGATGTTTTGATTTGCAGGCTGTATGGGTGTTTGTGTTTCTTTTTCTTATTAAAAATGAGGAAAGTCCATACATGTTTCTTTTTCTTATTAAAAATGAGGAAAGTTAAAAATATAAAATAAATAATAATGAGCAAAGTATTTAATCACTCCTGAATGTCTTTTAAAGTGTAGTTCTGAAAGTTTTGGGTCTTCAGGTCCTTTTAAAACTTACTGTGTAGAAGTAAGCAAAATCTGAATTAGGTATTTATCATTAACATGCACTTTGAAAATATTTTAGTACATACTCATATTGCCAAAGTTATATATAGAATTTATTCTCATGCTTATCCTTAACATTTTTGGTAAATTATCATACACTCCACATATCTTTCTGCAATTTTATTTGCTGAGCATTATGTCTTGTGACCTATCCATATTGACACAATTAGCTGTAGTTTAGGTTCTTTATAGTGTTCCATTATGTGATTGTACTGCATTTAGTTAAACTCCATCCTGGAACAAAAATAAATAAACAAAACTAGACGTGTTTTGCCTTCCAGTGAGCTTGTGTCTACATGAATTCTATATATGAGTATTAACTATACTAGAAATTAAAATAGAAAAGCATAAAATAGAAGTGTGCACAGCCATGCATTCTAACAGCCATTAGGACAGTGTTTTTCAGCCATTTTTATCTCACAGTGTAGCTTAATGTACTGGTAAACTGTGCTCCATAGCATACTTGAATTATGTTGATCAGAAAAAAAGTAAGAGTAAAAACAGAATATACTTACTGTGATTTGAACTTTTTTCAAAAATAATTTAATTAATAATATTTAAAATTTTTCTTGGCACAACAAAGATCCTTTCATTACATACCAGTGTTCCGGGGTGCCCCAGATGAAAATCACTGCATGAGAACTATTAACCATTAAAGCTGTGATATTATGACACTCCCTGTTTCTGACAATCTCCACTATATACATCTATTAAAATGAGAGTGAATGTGGAAAAAAAATTTTTTTTTTTTTATTGTTTGAACTCTTGGACTCTCTCCAAAGGATCTTGAACTCCAGTGATTCTCAGATCACAATTCAGAACCATCATTTTATCCATATTCGTCCACCAGATATCAGTGTGTCCTTAATGATGAAATGGCTGTTAGATTTTTTTTCACTTCTATGTTTTTTGCTTTTATTTTCCATGTGTCCTAGAAAGTTTAAATCTGAAAATTTTGTTTATGAATAAAAGAATGTATTTGGGTTTTAGATTCATTTCCTGTCTCATGGTGCTTTGCACACTGTGTGTCTTTTGTAAACCTAGACTTATATGCTATTTCTTTTCCATGGGAATACTTAGGTCACCTAAAGCTATCATTTTTCATGTATTTCTGATTTTGTCTGAGATATAAAAAGCAAAATCTGTATTGAGTGGAGAAAAGACAATAGCACTATAGTTAATGTGTTTTTTAATGTAAAGTATATTCATTAAAATTTGTTTAAATTTCATGTCTTCATGTTAAATGTGAAGAATGGATTAATTACTGTCTGTAGAGCCCGTCTAATTGTGGCAAATTTCTTCAGCATTTGCCTATCAGTAAAATATTTGATTTCTCCATCACAAATGAAACTCTTGTAAGCAGGATACAGAATCTTGGGCTGAAACATTGTTTTGTTTAAGAAGGATAAAGGTTGATGACCATCCTCTTCTGGTGTGAAAATGAAACATTCAGCTGAAATGTTTACAGTCATCCTGATATTTTTCCTTTTATAGATAAGACTTTTCTTATGTCTGGCTGCTTGCAGAATTTTGTCTTTCATGTTGACTTTGGCAAAGTTAATGGCAGAATGTCTAGGAGATGCTTTGTTTGGATTGAGTCATGTTTTCTCTTTCCATCTTCTCAATTTCATCCATCTTATTTGCCATCCATATACTGAATTCAATTTCTGACATTTCAATAATTTATCTATGGATGATATTTTCTACTGAATCTTGCTTGTAATCTCCTGGGGGAAGTAATAATCTGCTCTGATTTTTCATGTTGCGGGGACTCTTCTGCTGGTTCTTCCCCATGTGTATTTTCAGCTTACGTTTTATATTAATTGTAGTTTTTAGCTGAAATGTTACAGTGTCCTTAAATAGTCATTATGAGATAATCTAATTTGGAACCTTTAGACAGCACCCCAGAGACCTGTTAGATTATTAAAACTAAAACAAGAACTGGCAGGATGAAATCAGTTCTGGAGATTCCAGGATTTGTATCTTATCATCCTTTCACTTCTGATTGTTGAAATGGGTTAGAGTATATATCTGTGGCTTTTCTCATGTACAGTCTTCTGAAGCTCCTTTTGGGGGCTTCAGTGTGAAATTTTCTGAGGGCCATCTTTACTTTCTCCAAATCAGTTGGGGTAGCACTTGGGGAAAGACAACCAGGTGCTCCTGGGGAGGGAGCAATGACTCTTAGCTAGCTAGTCAGTCCCACTATTATCCTATTAACTGCTCGCTTTCGATGAAGTAATTTTTGAAAAATCTCTGCTTTAAATGATCAAACCACTTCGGCTTTTCCCTGCCTTGTTGCAGCACAAATGCCCTTCATGCAAAGAAAATCAAAGCACCATGGATTTTTGCTTGAGTCCTGGCTGCAAGTGACTAGATAAACTGTGATCCTTGCCAGTGGCTGAGGGAGGGAAATCGCAGCCTTCTATCTGCTTCCCCAACCTTCCTAGGGCAGGGTCACCTGAAACTAGGCCTATGCCTCTCC
This sequence comes from Arctocebus calabarensis, assembly GCA_963573935.1. Taxonomy (NCBI): domain Eukaryota; kingdom Metazoa; phylum Chordata; class Mammalia; order Primates; family Lorisidae; genus Arctocebus; species Arctocebus calabarensis. The sequence goes on from CAUYON010027723.1 coordinate 22,761, forward strand.
AAGTTGGCAGTAAGGGGAGGTATGAATCTCTAGAGGAGGCATGCCAAGTACAGACATCAGGCAGAGACACTCCAGGGAGCAGGGTAAAGGTCTCTGTTAGAAGAAGGGACACTCAAGTGGAACTCTGCCATGTCAAAGTCAGAGCAGCCAAGTCACAATTTTCTCTCTTGTTAAAAGGGTGGAATGCACTCAGTTCACTGGAACACACAATGCAGAGGAGCCCCAGAGACCCCACCAGACAGTTAGAATGGAAGGACCTGCCTCTGTTTCCCCATAGCCAATTAAGGATCTGGTTAGTTGTGGTGAGGGAGAAAGTGGCCTCTATGCACCTTGATTCTCCAGTGGATCTGGTTGGAGTTCCTTTGCCTTTCTGATGCCTGGAGGGTAGTGTATACCCTCCAGACTGCCTGAGCCAGCTAGTCAGGGTAGCACTTCAAATGCTAGAGTGCCGAGAAGCTGGGTTCTGCAGGGGCAGCCCCTCTGATCAGTACCGGGCCCTTTCAGTCCCTTTGCTCTGCAGGTGTTTGCTGTTCTCTCCCTTCCTCTTCCATGACTTGATTCATCTTTGGGGGATGCTGACCACCTTGATTTATTCTTCTTGCATTTGACCCCTCAACTTTAACTGCTCTGAGTTTACTTCAGTCTAATTTTTCTCCTTCTTGACTAGAGCCTCTGGCAGAAGCTGTCTCTAGTCAGCCATCTCTCACCATTGATGTTTTGAAATAAATGGTTTCATTTTCATTTATAGCAGGATGCAAGAAAGGATGCATTTTAAGAGATGTTATCTATTTATTAATTTTCAAAGTGGAATTGGACTACATTAGCAACATGTAGTAGGATATTCACTCAGAAGATGATATTAATCAAATGAATGCTAATGTCACCATGGGACAGGCAAGAAAGTCAAAGAAAAACTACAGAAGCACTGTTTTTGTTCAAGGGGCACAAGACCCTTTTGAAGTGGTATTTGAAATTCCAGATTGTTGTAGAAGCACAATGACAGTGGAGGTGTGAGTATACAACAGAACCTCCAACATGCTGCCTAACTGTTGCACACATTTTGTGATAAGTCATGGTGCTGTGTGTAATGTACACAAGGGAAGATCTGGGAGACTTCACACAGCAACATGTCCTGCTGCTTCTTCTGTGGTGTTGGAGAGTCTAAAAAACAGTGTGCACCATGTGTATATAAGACAAGAGTTAGAAGGACAAGCACATGACACAGTCTTAAACAGAAAAATGGGAAGTTTCACCCCCAGTATTATAATAGCTGAAAAATGTGAGCTTACCTTGATGAGAATTTAGGTCAAAGAAATTTGGTTGAGTTTTCCACATATTCTCCTAACTTAAGATCTCTGGACTTATATGTATGAGGGACCTTTAAGGATGTGGTGTACCATAGAAAACTGGGTACACTGGTGATACTTTAGGAAGAAATTGAAACAGCACACACAGTGATACAAGTGGACACTTTGGTCAGCATTGCTCAAGCAGTAGTTCACCATAATTAAACTTTATGGATGCTGACGGTAGCCACTTTGAGCCACTCTTGTAATTGCAGAAGTCAAATGTGACTTGTATCTCATCTTTCATTATCAGTATATATTGAGTATTGCAATTTTGATGCAGTTTTTTTCCTTTCTTAAAATGGGTGTATATATTTTTGGCACCCTCTGCATATTTACACTACAGCAATAACAGTGATTTGATGGAGGAGCACTAGAAGTAGAGTCAGAAGGCCTGGGGAGGTCCTGCAGCTTGCTTACATTTTTTAATTTCTCCTTTTCCAAACTGTGGTAACTCATTGAGTTCATTGATGTAGAAATGCTTAGTATAATGTCTAGATATGTCATTTATCAATCAATGTAATTCTCATAACTGACTATACAAATGTTAGAAAAATAGACTATGGACTATTTTCAGGAAAAAGGAACCTAAAAGACTTTAGGAAATTTCATCTTTGCAAATGTACACAGAGCTAAGTCTGTTACCATGGAGTAGTGTAGAGGTTAGATATTATACTGTAAACCCAATTTTTGGCAATAGTCAGAATTATGACTCTTTCATTCTATGCCTTTGGGTTGTTGTAATTCAGAGAAAGGTTTTTCTAATACTGAGATTCTTAAAAATTCTGCAGTGGTTTCTGTTCTACTTTCATTGATTCGTTGTCTTGAAAGAAAATTTTGATTCTTTAGACAGGTATGCTCTCTAAGGCTGGAGGTTTTGATCCAACTTCTTTCCAGTTGTATATCCACTTATTGCAATGATTTCATTCTGTAAATTCACAGGCTATCCTTTAATTTCATAGAAAATCCTGATAGGTCATTGTAGTGAGAGCTAGCTAAAAGTTTCTTTTGTTTTTCTTGGATTTCTCATAGTCATGGAAAAAAAAAAGATCTACTGTATCAAAATCACATGTTGCAGGAAGAGATTTCCATGCTGAGAATAGAGAGAAAGAGACAATAAAAAATCAGATCTTGGAACATGAAAAGAAATATCTCAAGCACATGGAAGTTGCAAAATAAAATAAAGACAGGGTTCAAATTAGTATAATCCTGACTGAGGACGCAGTAACTGAAATTACATCTCAGTATGGTAGACAACTTCATGCTCTAACAGCTGACAATGCAAGACTAAATTGCAAATTGGAAAATGAAATACAAGACTAGAAATGGAAGATGAATCTTGTGGTTCTAGACTGACTGCTGTTACACAAGAGCTTGATGAAAGTGAGACATTGAAAAGATACCTTGAATTAACTTTTCAGATAGCAAGAGACAAGTGGTTTCACTCTCAGGACAGAATGAACTTTTTTGTGTCTAATCTAAAAGAAAACAATGAGATGATGTCTCAAAGACTTGCTAAAGTAGAAAGGAAGGTTAATACCCTGGAAACTGAGCTCCATCACATATGGTGTGTTCTCAAAAGAAGACTTCAATTTTGGAAAGGGCACAGAAAGACCTAAGCCAGACAGAGTGTCTCATGAGAGAGAAGAAATAAACATATCAATATGCACAAGGCAAAGTGAAAGCACACATTGCCCAGCAGGAGGCTCTAGTGGAGAAAGCTCCTGGGTACAAAGAGAAAATATGTTCCTTCAGGGACAACTGCACATTGCTCACAACAAAGATAAAGACAAGACAACAAATAATACCCAGGACCAATTTCCAAAAGATGACTGTGAAGACAAGTAGTACCCAGGACCAATTTCTAGATACTGTGAAAAAAGTTGAGGGTGAAAAGCAAAATGTGCTGCTAGAAAAAATTCTGGGGTTAATTAATATATGCAATAATTTAAAAGAAAGAATATATCACTTGGAAAAGCAGAGTGCAGAAAGAGAAGTAAGTAACATGAAAGCAAATGTTTTCCAAACACCCTGAAAGAAATGTAAGGTAATATTTGATTATGGTCAAATGTTGAATCTAATTGGATATAAAAATATGTAGATGAAAAAAGTATTTGCTATATCAGCCTAAAAACATACCTTGTTTCAAGCAAATTAAAGTTAATGCTGAGAGGTGGTTTTGTTTGAGGAAAGACATCCTGTTACCTATGAGATTTTAAAAGGCTAAGTTTTAAATTGTCTAGATAACCTAATAATAGTAATGCATACTTTCTCTGCTAAAAGTACAATTTTAATGCCTTTGTGTTGCCCCATTTTAAGACCATGTTGAAGAAGATACACAGAAATGTTTGTACCTGAAATGAATATCATGAAATTAAGATTCAATTAAGCGAGTTACTTTGAGAATTTAGTCCAGGGGGATTCTGGGAAGATGGCTAACTGGTAGCAACCCTCTGCAGAGGCTCCTGACTGGAGGGATAAAAACTGGACAAAATCAGACTCTATGAAACCAAGGTGAGGAACTGAGCTAAGAAAGAAGTTTGGTAAGCTGTGACTCCAAGGAAAAGCATTCAAGAAACAAATTACAGGTACAAAGCCTATCTTCTAGAAGACAAGAGATCCTTCCCCCAAGTGGGAGACCCACGTGGGCTCTCTGCAAGTGAGCAGAGATAAAAAGACCTCTTATTTAACCTCACTGGAGAGAGTCTCCTCTCCAGGGAGGTCCCACATGTGAACCTAAACACCACCTTTCCTGGAAAAATAATTGATCATATATTTTCCCCCATAATGCTGAACTCCCAGTCCATCCTCCCCTCCTCACATGGTAGTCTGAAGTGCTGCCTCCTACAGATCACAGAGTGGACTTTTCCTGAGAGATCTGGGCATAGTGTGGACTACCAAACGTCAGGACAGAATCTGCAACTAGTGGGGAAGAAAAGGATACTTGATGGGAGGAGGTGTTGCATGACCGGAGGCGCGAGGAGCTACAGCTTTACCTCAGGTGTAGATCCACAGTGCAATGTTAAGAGCACAAGAAGCAGGCTACAAGCTCTTTTGTGGAAAATAGCCAATTAACTTTATTTCTCACTACCTTATATACTGTTGCAGTCATGTGCACACTTAAATCTGTGATTTACAATATTCATTATTTGACTTTAAACAAACTTTAAACTTAAGTGGCAGATATCCTGTCCCGGAAAATAGCACAATACTTTTTTACTTCTAGGTCTTCTGCATAAAACTAAGAGAGATAGAGCTATAGGAGAACTATTTCCTCATGTACTCAACAAGTTAAACTTAAATGGGTCTCTGACTTGTTTCTCCACAGTGCTAAGATCTTTAGACATTTGACAAAATGTAAAGTCATTTTGTCAACCTCTGGACCATTCCTCCAGGCAAGAACCTATGAGATAATGGTTGCAAAAGCATCAGAGTATCTGTTCCATGATGACCAGAAAACAGTCTTTGTGTTTTCCTCAGGGTTGCCCAAATCTATTTCTTTCCTGTGAAGGTAAAAGCCAATTTAACCCATTATTGGCTTACTCGAATGAGACATACATGACACATACATGTGAGGATTTCTCACCCCACAATTCCCCCTTATTTTTATTGTTACATTTTATTCATGTCTGTCATCATTGCAGCGAACACTTGAGCATAATGTTCTCTTGTTGAATAGCTCTTCCTTTTTTGAAAATAACATACAATATTAATCCAATTATTAAGAACAAGTCCAAGGATCCTACTGAACTTCCAATTAAATCTTGACTTTTAGGCAAAGGTTTCATTTGTTCTTTTCTGTCAGCTATTCCTTTTAAAATTTGATCTCCATCTATCTTTTCTAATTTTTTCTTAAAGGTTGAATTCACTTCATGTTGTAAATTTACACTTTCTTTAGTCAAATTACTATGATTTAACAAATGTTTTTTTTAACGTTTTCCCATGGAAATTTTGTTTCCTTATACATCAGAGGGATAATACAAAATGTTGTTATGTTCCAGTCACATTTCTATAGTGCTTGCTTTTTTAAACTTACTAATTCATCTCTTAACATGACAAAAGCTTGTTTTAAATTAGAAATCTCGTTATATAACT
>CAUYON010027724.1:0-22118 GCA_963573935.1 Arctocebus calabarensis
AATAATTTCTGCAGTATGGGTATAAACTCTTCTTTGAAAATTTGATAGAATTCTGGTTTAAAGCCATCTGGACCAGGGAATTCTTTTGTTAGGATATTTTTATTGTTTCTTCAATCTCAGTTCTTGAAATTGGTCTGTTCAGGAGATTTATTTCTACTTGCTTAATTAAGTCTAGGGAGAGGGTGTGATTCCAAATATTGATCCATTTCTCCCACATTGTCAAATTTCTGGACATAAGAGTTTCTTGTAGTACTCAGAAATGATCTCTTTTATCTCTGTGGCATCTGTTGTTATTTTCTCTTTATCATTTCTGATTGAGGTTAGAAATTTTACTTTTATGTTTCTAGTTAATCTGGCCAAAGGTTTTCCATTTCATATTTATGTTTTTTGAAAAACCAACTCTTTGTTTTGTTAATTTTATGAATGATTCTTTTTGTTTTAAATTTAATTAATCTCTGATTTCATTTTTGTTATTTCTTTTCTTCTGCTGAGTTTGGGATTAGATTGTACTTCTTTTTCCAATTCTATAAAATGGTTCATGAGTTTGTTGATGTGCTCTCTTTGTTTTTCAAATGTAGGCATCTAAACTAATACACTTTTTTGGAAGGAAGTATGGAGAACCCTCAAGGAACTTAAATCATACCTCCCATTTAATCCTGCAATCCCATTACTAAGCATCTACCCAGAAGAAAAAAAAATCCTTTTATCATAAGGACATTTGCACTAGACTATTTATCATAGCTCAGTTTACAATTGCCAAAATGTGGAAACAGCCTAAATTCTCACCAACCCTGGAATAGATTAACAAGCTGTGGTATGTGTATACCATGGAATACTATTCAGCCACTAAAAATGATGGAGACTTTACATCTTTTGTATTAACCTAGATGGAGGTGGAACACATTCCTTGTAAAGCATCACAAGAATGGAGAAGCAAGAATCCAATGCACTCTACTCTAATATGAAGGTAGTAGATGAGTTAATACACAAGGGAAGTAGGGGAATGAGGAAATGGGGAGAGGGGAGGAGAGAAGTGGGATGGGGGTCATGGTATATGGAACACCTCTTGGGGGTGGGGCATGATTACAAGAGGGATTTTAACAAATGCAATCAGTATAACCTAATTCTTTGTACCCTTAATGAATCCCAAACAATAAAGAAAAAATGTATCTGTCTTACACTGCTTTTTTACTCCCTGTTTATCTTCTCTAGACAAGAACATATTTTTTTCTTTATGAAAAAAAGGAAAAGCAAATTGGACATTTTTGTTTCAAATACTATTTTTACACATATGGACAATTTTTAAAATTTTGAAACTTTTTTTGTACTAAGTTTTAGAGGCTGAGATAGGTATGATGGCTACAACTGTTTGACAAAAGCTCTAGCTTATTCCTTTGGCCCAGTATGCCTTGAACCATTCATTGGGATTTTTCACATTGAATGCACTCTGTCTACTATCTTCTAACCATTCAGTGATGTTAGTGTCATGCCACTAAGGTTAAGTAAGAGACCTCACCTAAGCTGTTATGCCATAAATGCATATATATCAGTCCACACTCCTCCTTACTGACTGTCAATCAGCATGTTGTAATTCATGTTGGTGCTATACAATGTGCCAGTTTTTTGTGTGTGCACATGCCATATTTTTACTTTTTTAGGATACAAACTGAGAATTATAGAAAGCAATATTTTTACATATGATTTCTAATTTGACAGTTTTTAAGTCATTTATTCTGTTGTGATTTTTTGTTGTTGAACTCTACTCCTTCAGTTTTTTCTTTTTTATTGATTTATTTTTAATTAACAAATAGAAATTATGTAAATTTATAGGGTACAATATGATGATTTGACCTATATATATTGTATAATCAAGCTAATTAACATATCTATCACCTCACCAGCATATCATTTTTTGGGGGTAAGATAGTTAAAAATCTATTCTTTTAGTAATTTTGAAATATGCAATATATTATTATTGACCATAATCACCATGCAGTGAAACAGTGACTAAAACTTAATCTTCTAGTCTAACTGAAACTTTATATTCTTTGATCAGCATCTCTCTTTCCCCATCTCTACTCTTTACCTCCAGCCTCTGGTAACCACCTTTCTACTTGATGTTCTATGAGATCCACATTTTTAGATTCCATACATAAGTTAGATCATACCATGTTTGTTTTTCTGTTCCCAGCTCATTTTAGTTACTTTACTTTCCTACAGTTCCATCCATGTTGTCTTGAACGACAAAATTTCCTTCTTTTAAAAAGCTGTATAGAATTCCATTACTTATTATATACACATACCATGTTTTATTTATCCATTCATCTGCCATTAGACACTTGGGTTGCTTCCATACCTTGGCTATGGTGAGTAATGCTGAAATTAACACAAAAGTGCAAATATCTCGATGAGGAACTGATTTTAATTCCTTTGGATGTATACCCAGAAGTGAGAATGCTAGATTATATGTCAATTCTGTGTTAAGTTTTTGAGGAAACTTTATTTTTCCAAAATAGCTGTACTAATTTACATTCCTATCAACAGTATACAAGCATTTTTGAGCAAAAAGAACAAAGCTGGAGGCATCACACTCCCTCACTTCAGTATATATTTTAAAGCTATTGTAATCAAAACAGCATAGTTATGGCATAAAAACAGATACCAGGACCAATGGAACAGGATAGAAAGTCCAGAAATAAACTCAAGTGTTTATGATCAATGATCAACCGATTTTTGACAGAGGTGCTAAGAACATGCAATGTGGCAAAGACAATCTCTTGCCTGAAGAATGTTGGGAAAACTGGCTGTGCACATACAGAAAAGTGAATTGGACTTTATCTCATTTCATATACAAAATTAAATCAAAGTGGATAAAATGGATAAATGTAAAACCTGAAATTGTAAAGCTACTAGAATAAAACACAGTACAAAACCTTCATGAGATTGGTCTAGGCAATGATTTCTTGGATAGGACTCTAAAAGCACTGACAAAAAAAGCAAAAATTGACAAATCAGATCACATCAAACTAAAACTAAAACTTCACAGCAGAATGAAGAGACAAACTCGTAGATTGTAATATGACGCTTTTGACAGCCAGAAGTATGTCTTCGTTTTTGAATTCCTGAGAACTAATAGAATGCCAGATACTATGTTTGTTAAATGAATGCCTCTTTTATAATTTTCTTTCTTTCTTTTTTTTTGCAGTTTTTGGCCGGGGTTGGGTTTGAACCCACCACCTCCGGTATATGGGGCTGGCACCCTACTCCTTGAGCCACAGGCACCGCCCTCTTTTATAATTTTCTAATCTGGCTTTTTAAGAATATATATCTAATAAATATAGACAGATATATTTGTAATGATCTAAAAGTATAATACAACTAGTTATCTCATGTAGTGTACTTAAAGTAATTTTTTTTAATTTACTACTTAGCTTATCTTTTAAATTTGTTCATTTAGGCTTTATTCTAGAGATGCTACCTACTCAGAACATTTTTATCTGGAATTCTTTTTTCCCAATTGTAGTTTTGCCTTCTTACATGACTGCCTTACGAGATTTCAGGTCATCACCCTTTCATATTTAGACACAGCCATTCAGATCCATGACTGATGACTAAACAAAGTGACTGACCAAACAGGGGAAAACTGGTTTGGGGTCATAAATGGAATACAATTGGAGAATTATAAGAATAACTTTGTTTGATGTCCCAAAAGTTGAAATGGAAGTGGTGCCAAGAATTTTAGAAATGTTTTGAGGATGCTGGGATTAGGAAGTGTATGGATTGACTGAGTTGAGTGTTCTTCTCTAACTTTGGGGAGTTATTTCTCTGAAGGTTGTGTTTTTCATTTTCACAATGTTGTACTTTGTAGCTTACTCATAAAGAATTTCTTTCTAATGAAATTTACTACATAGATTATTTGGGTGGAGGAAAATACCCATGTGATAAATTTAACATTCCAATTCCCATATTTTAAGTGGCACTTACTATATGCCATTGATTTAGAAATAGTCTCTGTTCTTAAAAAGAGCACAGTAAAGTGAGAGAAAGCAAATGGCCAATGAGCAACAAGAAGTAAGTGTCTTCAACTGTGTTAATTTATCAGGCCTCAGAACCTTCCTTCACCAGCCGCTCTGCTTTAGTTAAGTGTTAGGAGACTGTGAGTCAACATAGCCTGTTTGAAGGAATTTGGGAACACATTAAAATAAAGATATGTAAATAAGAAAAGGAACTCTGATTTAGTTTTTCTGTTAAATTTTCACTGTCATTTAGCATGTGATGGTTATTTGGAACTCGTACTAAAAGATTGTGGCTGGTAAAACTGTGGTATTCTACCTAGGTAACTCTTAAAGGATTGCATATCTTCATTATGAGCAAAAATCCCAAGCCATAACAACAACTTCTCTGATCTGCACCCCTGAAAAAAGAATCTATGTATATTTAATAATAAAAGCTAATATATACAGTGATTTTTATATTACATATTGTCAGTATGATAGTGTTTCTTTTTTCTTTTTTTTTTTATTGAATCATAGCTGTGTACATTAGTTCAATCATGGGGTACAGTGTGCGGGCTTCACATGCAATCTGAGATATTTTTATCAACCTGATTTACATAACATTCATGAGATTTTCTCAATTACTATGTGAAAATATTTGTGATCCGTATTTAGAAGTTTTCTCCTGACCCTTCAAATATGTACCACACATGTGATCTCACCCTTTGTCCTATCTCCCCCTGGGGAGATAAGTATTTACTTTATGTTGGAAGCCAAATGATTGCAAGACTTACATCTTATCTTAAAGCAAGCTTATATCCTCCATAGTGAAATTAAAAGTCTTTTGTTTTAATTTTGCTTTTATTTTAAATTAAATGCATTCATTAAATGTTGACTAGCCCTTATCCAAAATGTTTGGGGCTGGAAATGGATTGAAGGTTGGAATTTGTCAGAGTTTGGAATATTTGCATTTTATTTCCTGGTTAAGTATCCCTAATCTAAAAATTGGAAATTTGAAACGTTCTAATGAAGATAACCTTTGAAAATCACTCTGTAGCCAAAAAGTTTCAAATTCTAAAGCATTTTGGATTTAAGATTTTCAGATTAGGGATACCCCGGCTATAATTCCTAATGGTCAAGTATTTTTATGTACTGTAGTAAATAAAGAGGTAGCTGGTTCATGTTTTTGACATCAAATGAGCCTACAACATGTTCAAAAATTTGATACAGTCAGGGTTGAATGTTGTGAGCAATAAATGCCGAATATTATTGAAAGATGTACGTCTAATAAGCTATATTTTTCTCTAAGAGTTTAGGCTACTTGTGAATATTGTTAAGTATTTTGTGGAAGAAGGAAAAAAAATAAGTCCTTCTGCAATCAACCAAGCCAGGTTGTATGTGAGTAACTTGGGCAGCCTGAAGAGTAAGAAGCATAGGTTTTGGTTTACAATGGGCAGTAGAGCAAGACCATGATTCTTCATAAAAAAAAATTATTTGATCATGGTTATTTTATGTGTTTGGATATTTAAGGTGTTGGGGATGAACACATTGCTGGTTAACTACATGCTGTCCATGATAATCCGTAGATGAAAATTGTTTCAGATTTTTCCATCGGGTGGGCTTTGAAATGGCGACTTGGATTGAAGGATAAGATTTATCTGAAAGCAACTCTCAAGAAATGTAATGAAGACCCCGACTCAGTAAAAAAATGAAAAACCCGGCCAGGTGCCATGGCGAAGGTCTGTAATCCCAGCGACTTGGGAGGCTGAGGCAGCAGAAGGCCCACGGCGAGTCTGAGGTTGCAGTGACGCCACTGCACTCTGCTCAGGGCATAGGGTGGGAGTCTGTCTCAACAAGAAATAAAAAAAGAATTGAAATGGGTCTAAGGATGTATTCTACTTGAACGCTAACAAGTTAATATAATTTTATGGACACTGGAAGAAGCAATTAAATACCTGGCATGAGAGAAAAGGCTTCCTTACCCACTGGTGTGTATGGACAATATCATCTGTAATGAGCATGCTGTCATTTCCCGGGCCCCCCAAACCCGAGGAGGTGAGGGGAAAGGGCCAAGGGAGGGGCTCTACCTGTGGGAGTTTCATCCCAGTTGAGGAAACTCAAGTTAGGGAACTCATATTTTATGACAGATTGCAAGCAAACTTGTCTTTTTTCTCAAAGGAGGCATTACTTACATCACCCTGGGCAGTAATCAAAGCTGCCCTTTGCTTCAGAGGGATACACTCTGTCCACCTTTCAAGACTTCATGACCCAAACATCCTTGGAAAGACATTTTAAAGCAAAGCTTGTCAGTGCTCTGCTCACAAGAAGTGTGGAAACAAGAGCTGGCCATGGGGGATTGTCTTCCAATAGCTATATTTATTACAGTGTAATAGTTGTACTTTGTTTGCTTCAAGATATTTTTGGGGTTTTTTGTTTCTTTTTAATTTTTTTAATTAAATCATAGCTGTGTACATTAGTGCAATCATGGGGTACAATGTGCTAGCTTCCTGTACAATCTGAAATATTTTCATCCAATTGTTCGACATAACCTTCATGGGATTTTCTTGGTTATTGTATGAAAACATTTGTATTCTTCATTCAGTAAGTTTCACCTGTACCCTTCTAAGATGCACCATAAGTGTTATCCCATCATTTGTCCTCTCTCCACCCATCTTCCCCCTCCACTCCCTTGCCCTTTTCTCCATATTCTTGTGCTATAATTGGGTTATAGCTTATAATTCCTTTACTTGGTATATACCCAGAAGACCAAAAATCACATTATAACACAGATATCTGTACTAGAATGTTTATTGCAGCCCAATTCATAATTGCTAAGTCATGGAAGAAGCCCAAGTGCCCATCGATCCACAAATGGATTAATAAATTTTGGTACTTGTATACCATGGAACATTATGCAGACTTAAAGAAAAATGGAGACTTTACCTCTTTCATATTTACATGGATATAGCTGGAACACATTCTTCCAGATATTTTTGAAAGGCTAATAGAGCTAATGAGTAGGAGATCAAAGTGGCTTCATCTGCAAAGAACTGCTTGGTGCCAACAATCGCTAAACACATTCAAGTTGCTTCAGTAATTCTGTGAATTGGCTTATGTGCAACAGAAGCTAGATATTCTAACAGATTTAACCACACTCAGCCTGCCTCTAAGACAGGACCTCCTTATCTTACAGATTCATTATTTTAACTGGTCTTTGTGATAAGTGCTGGGACGAAGGAAGAGGAAGGTGTTTTTGTTCCTTAAATAAAGGAAATAAAGTAAAATGGCATCTTACTGTGAAATTATAGAGAAGGATATTCAATTCAGTGTCATGTTTTAGGAAAGTCTTGTTTAGGAGAAATAAATTTGAATTGTCTTGAAAGATACACATTGTCTAGGTAGGAGGCAAGAAGAATAGTCTGAGAAAAAGGGAATGTGTGTAACAAAATGGAAAGAAATGGAAAAGTTAGCAAGTTTAGGGCACGTCAACCATTCTCAATTGCTGACAGATTGTGAAGGATGTGGATGGTGCCTAGGGAGTGATGGAACTTAACCGCAGAGTCTGGGCAGCCTCTTGTGTGAAGCTCAGGAGTTTTGTAAATCTGTGGTGAGATTTTTAGAAGTTTGGTTTATAAGCAGATCTAAATTTTAGAATGATTCTTCTGATAGCCTAAGGACAATTGATTAGAGAATGGCTAGAGTTTAGATCGGAAGATTGAAAGCAGAAAAAAAAAAAAAACTTAGAATGGGGCACCACCTGTGGCTCAGTGGGTAGGGCAATGGCCCCATATACTGGTAAATTCAAACTCAGCCCCAGCCAAACTGCAACAAAAAAATAGCCAGGCGTTGTGGTGGGCACCTGTAGTCTGAGCTACTCAGGAGGCTGAGGTAAGAAAATCGCCTAAGGCCAGAAGTTGGAGATTGCTGTGAGCTGTGATGTCACAGCTCTACAGAGGGTGGTAAAGTGAGACTCTGTCTCTACAATAAATAAATAAATAAATAAATGTAAAATAAAACAACTTAGAATGCCATGTAATCAAGAACTAAATTAAGGGTGTGTCAATAGCAGTAGGGAAAGGGGATGTTTAGAGAGTAGAATCTGTAGGACTTGGTGATTGACTTAATGTTGGGAGTTGAATAGAAAGTCTAGATAGAATATATGTTATTTGTAGAAAACTATGTCTCAAGAAGAGAAGACATGTCGGGGTGTGTGGGGGAGGTGGTGGTAAAGAGATGATAAGTTCATGTCAGACAGATTGAGTCTGTTTGGGGTAGAATTTTAAATGAAGTCACTTTAGAGTGACAGAAACACAAGGTCAAAAGTGGAATCCTGGATCACATCAACTTTTAAGGGGGCGCTGCAGTTAAACACTGTGATTGCAATTTCTAAAAAACTGATATGATACATATACAACTATCATTTCTTCTAAGAATGAGAAGGAAACAGATAAGGTTTTTCATGCAAGAGGAGCATAATATTTCCTTTCTACTTTTTGAAATGATAATATCCTTGAAGATACGACATTATATTTAGATATCATTGTCAAAATGTGTGGTTTGCAACCTTGCCATAAGCCAGATGAAGTCTTGAGAGTCTAGAAAAAGCATAAGTAGATAAAATGTTTTATAGAAGAAGCTATTAGAAAAAAGTATTTACTTTTATGTAGTGGCCACATTAAAAAAATAGTGGACTTGCAAAAACTATAAAATGGAGTCATTTGCTATAAGGATATATTGGAACCATTTATTTTGTAAGTAATGAAAAAAGTAGGGTCTTTTCAAAGTGTAGTTATTTGACCTTAAAGAGAATCTGCTTTTATTCTGATTATTATACTATTTATTCTTCATAGACATTCATTTAAAGGGTTTTTATTGTCCCGATAAAATTGATTTAGTAAATAAAAAAGCTTCTCCTAATAGAGCTATTCATCTGGAAAGGTTAACGCTCTGTTAGATGTTATTGTGCTGTTTGGTACATTTTTTAACTATATTATTTTAACTAGGTTTACTTTTAAACAGTTTAAGTAAAAAATAGGATAATTCTTGGATTTGCAAAGAGAATTCCTGGCCTCTTCAGAGGATCCTAATGTCAATGACATTTCCTGTTTATGATAATTTGTCCTACCATTATCAAGCAATGGAATTTAAAAATATCTATCACACTCCCCTTGTTCTGTTTTCCAGTTTTACAAGCAAGCTAAAAACAAAATTGAGGATAATCAGTACTGATATGGGTATAGAAAGCTTGACTCTTTCACTTGTAGTTTATAGGAATGTATAATCTTTCTGAAGGGTGATTTGGTAACAGGTATAAAATGACCAAATAAGTATATGATCTTTGACCTGTAAATTTCACTTTTATGAAGTAACTCTAATAGAATTATTGGGAAATATACAGGTTTACATGTTACATTACATATACTTTATAAAAATCAGAAGCAACTTAAAGCCAGTTAAAATAATTCTTGATATATATACATATATACACTATACAACTTAAAAATTATAATATACTATTAACTGGAAAGAATAAGCTTCCAAAATGATATGTAATCTGGATAGACAAGACACAATTCATTCTATTCTGAGCCCTGTTGAAAATATAGAGATCCAATAGAAGAATTATAATTTAATTCCAAGTACTTGAGAATGAGGTGCACATTCTCAATGAACAGAAAAGTATATCTGAGGGCTCATCTGTACATTTCACCATTGTCAGTGGTTCTGGGTGGTGACTACTTTCCCAGTTCCTTTATGTCTCTGTTCATGTCTTCCCTGAAGCAATTCACCTGTCTTTTGTTCTTCCAACCATGCTTCTCCCTACTGTGTTTCTGTGTCATAAAAGTCCAGAGAAGACTGGAGAAATTTAACATCTGTAATAACAAAAGCAGACTTGGCTTTGTCAGTTTTGATGGTATGCAGGGCAGAGTGTGATCTATGATCACTTCGGAACTAGTAAATACGTACAATCTTACGCTATTTTAAAACCACACATAAATAAACACATACTACAGATGTAGTCTGGAAAGCAATGCATCAAAATATTAAAAGCATGTTGTAGTGAGGTAGGATTTGAATTAGTTTATATGCTTGTTATATGTTCTGCTTTTTTATAAAAGAAGATGTTGATGTTATATTAAAAAAATGCAACAATGTTGCTTCAAAATAGTTTATTACAAATTTATGGAAGGTCATTTATGTTGAAATTGGCCTGGTGTTACCTTTATTCAGTGTTATGCACCAGGCCTGTAACTTCAATAGAACCATGATAACCTTCCCACTGGAAATTTTAAACTTGAGTGCAAACATACAACAATTTCACCTAAAAATGTTTATTAAGCATATCTTTCCTACTAAAAAAGAGTTTTTAAAAAGGACAAATCCACATAGTTCATTTTTTACTTCTAAATTTATTTTGTGAAATTAAATAATTTTTATTACATGAAAGGGGACTGCAGTGATGATTCTCAAATAAAAGAATAGGCAGGGTGGCGCCTGTGGCTCAAAGGAGTAGGACGCCAGCCCCATATGCTTGGAGGTGGCGGGTTCAAACCCAGCCCCAGCCAAAAAAAGAAAAAAAAAAAGAAAAGCAAAGAACAGGCAAAATGAAGTCTTTACTCTGGTCTCTTTCATACAAAACAAAAAGTGAATTCCCCTTACTCATTTTGTAATGAGAAAAATGTGGCAGCTTTTTTTTTAACCACGTGATGGAAATTTGTGATGCTTTGATTCATATTTATATGAATGTGCAATTGCCTTTTTTGAAACATGCTAATGAACACCAAAGATAGGATCTTTCATAAAGGGCTTATATAGCTTTATCTTTTGCAGAATAAAAGCAGAAATTTTACATTTCATCTGAAGACCTGAAGAGTAACAAATATGTTATCTGTAGATTATTCTATTAACAAATATATTATCTGTAGATTATCCTTTTCTGTACATAACTGTTTATATAGCTGTAAAGGTCCCTTTCAAGTCTGGGAGAGTCAGCCAAAGTAGAAGGTGAGACTTCCATTCTCCTTAGCTGGGGGGCCAGCAAGGTCAGGTGACGGGGAAATGGCCAGCTGGTCTCTACACACACTTCTGTAGGTGTTGAAAACAGCTATTGAGTCAGCTCCTGGCTTTTAGAGAAAGCTGCATGAAGTTCAGGGTGAACCATGATTTCTCTTTATATTGACTAACTACAGCCTGAAGTTTAAGCTCATTCCTTGTGATGAAAGTGATACTATTTCTGAAATACATTAATGTGCTTTTTTTTTTTTCCTCATTTCTTTGTTCCTGCCAGAAGCATCAGTTTAACTTGGGGGCTGATGGGGATTATATTAATGAAATGTTACAGTAAAGTTAATGTTCAGCTTTTACCACTCTGAGTATTACTTTGAGTCCTTAAGATCATAGTCATGAAAATCACCTGATTTGGGGAGAGAAGAGAGAGAATTTTCTAAATTCATTTAGCTTTCATGAATATGTCAAGAACTTCCCCTGAAATACAGCATCAAAAATTTCAACCATAAATCAGTGGGAAAAACTGAGAATATGTCTTAGGAATTTTTGCCTTATGGAGTGGATAAGAAGCCCATTGAATTTGGTCCTAGGACACTGTGGGAAGAAGGGCAGGGCCATGTGATGAAGGGGTCAGGAATTAATGTCTGCTTTCCCCTTATCAGGATGAAGCTGAGGACCTGCGCCTAGTTAGGGACAGAAGTAAGGCTTCTAGGAGGGAATCTGCAGGTTACAATTTCCAACAGAGGGTGGTGGTGGGAGCACAGCCTCGGAGAGTGGGTGCAGTCAGATGGTTGGGAGAGGAGCCTCCAGGGAGTGCTGCTCCTCCTGGCTGGCTGTGTGGGTCCTGGTGAATCTGGAAGCTTCCTTGTGACCTGGTAGCCCGTGCAGAAGAGCTGGCAGAATCTGCATTCATTTCTGCTTGAGATGAGGATAAAGGGTGTCAATGTGTCGCAGACTCCTTAACTCAAGGTGGTGACAGCCAGAGCACAGCTTTGAAAGGTCAGAATGGACCAGTCACTCTGACCTGAACCCATCAAGAGTTCTGAAAAGACAGCAGAGTGTAAGTGGCCACTTAACTCCTGCCTCTATGATGGCACAGGCCATTCAGTTCCAGGGATCATCTTTTACCATTTTAGAAAAGAATAAGGAAGAAGGAAGAAAACGAAAAGATGAATAACATACCAGAAAGCAACTGAATAGAAAAGAGTATTTAAGCTTGGACGTATTGAGATGCCGTTATCCATCAATTTAAAGTGCATTTCTCCATCTGTGTCCTCCTATTCCATCGTGTATAAGGCTCAGAAGGAGGATCGGATGAATTAGTAAGAAAAAAAGATGCTAGATTTTCATCCTATCTTAAAGTGCAATATGTTCAACATTTCAGATTCCTACATTTATTTACTATATGGTTGTCCAGGGTGCAGAGTGTATTTTGCAGGGTCAAGCCTGGACTTGATTATTAGAAGTAAACAATAGACATTAAGATACCTAAGGATCCCTCATAGTCTAGGGGTGCAGCTTATGATTCATATTGTAAAATCGTCCTGTGACATTATAGTAGGAGCAACTCAAGATTGGGTTAGAAATGTTAGGATCTTTGGTCTGTATTTAAGCAGTACATTAGAGCAGAAATGTTAGGATCTTTGGTCTGTATTTAAGGGGTATTATTAGAGCTATAGCTGCAGGGCTATAGACCAAGGGTTGAGGATAGTGCTGTGACCCTACCTCAGATACCTGAGCTCTGAACTTCAGCAAGTCACTGACTTGCTCAAGGATATTGAACAAGCAGCTTAATTTCTCTGGAGGATTTTTATTCTTTTATTTGGTGGCTCCAAAATGAATGTCTTTGGGCCAAGATTGGGTGGCATCTGAGATCCTTTTTAACAACCTATAATTCTCTGAACAAACCTTGTTCTTTGAAAACTACTTGAAGAGACTAGGTGTGGTGGCTCACGCCTGTAATCCTAGCACTCTGGGAGGCTGAGTCAGGAGTTGGTGACTAGTCTGAGCATCAGTGAGACCCTGTCTCTAAAAAAAAAAACAACAAACAAAAAACAGAAACAAAACAGGTACCTGTAGTCTCAGCTATTTTGGAGGATGAGGCAAGAGGATCACTTGAGTCCAAGAGTTTGACATTGCTGTGAGCTATGATACCTCACCATACTATCTAGGGTGACTGAGTGAGACTCTATCTAAAAAAAAAAAAAAAAAAAAAAAATTGAACGCCTTCAGAGTTAACACTCATGTTTTCTCTTAGGGTTCATTATGTCCACTTAAACAATTCGGAGAGCAAGATAACAGTAAACCTCAAGATGATGGAACGCGGTGGGTAAGGGTGTGCCTTTGGTGTCTGGCCACTTGGACTCTGATTTTCAGATTCCTACTCCAGACCTTACAGCTAAGTGACCTTACTTAACTTCCTCAAGCCCACAAGGGTGTCCAATCTGTGGCCCACAGGCTGTATGCAGATTATGTGCATATGTGAGGATATCTATGGTAGCAGAAATTAGGAAAATGGTGTAAGAACCTATTTTTTCTTCCTCATCAGCTCTTGTTAGTATCTGGGTATTTAATGTGTGGCCAAGACAACTTTTCTTCCAAGAGGGCTCAGAGAAGACAGAAGGTTAGGTACCCCTACTAGGGTCTTCATATGTAAACTAGAGATCATAATGATCTAATCCTCCTTACTCGCTTCTTCCTATCCCTTAATATGTCAATGAAATGTTTTAAGAATTTAATCTATACTTATTAATACCTAATATGCAACAAACATGGTTCCAGATGCTCTAGTTTTTTATTGGAAACCCAGGAGAAGAAATTTTAGAGACAAAAAGGTCAGCCTCAAGGTTTGGAAGCCAGGAGGTAACCTCCTGTGGGAGGAGAGACCTTTTTCTCTTCTTTAATGAGACTTACGAATACTATTATTTTAATCATTTATTTCTTATATCAAAACATATAGATTCAAACTATTTTTGTAGTAATTTTATAAGTGCTGAAGTCTAAACATGAACTGAGCATCTGAAGCTATATCAAGGCAACCGTCCTCTACCTTACTGTGACATACAGGTGGAAGGCCCTTCAGGAGAGTTTTGACTGGGTTGTGTGCAATTCTTCTCACTCTAACAACAAATAAATCTCTTCTGCCAATAATGAAAATACACCCATGTGTACATTTGTGGGTACCCTTATAATAGGAATAATGTTAAGTTTTACAATCTTCACTTTATTTTTTTAATCATAAAATTAATGCGTTTATGGTGCACAATGTGCTGATTTTATATACAATTTGGAATGCTTATATCAAACTGGTTAACATAGCCTTCACCTCACTTACTTAATTGTCATGTTAAGATATTTATACTCTACTCTTAATGGATTTGACATGTACCCTTGCAATATGCACAATAGGCGAGGTTACATTGATTACCCTCCCTCCACCTGGCCACCCTTCTCCCCTCCCCTCATTCTCTTCTTCCCTCCTTCCTTCTGGATTATAGTTGTGTTTTATCATTCATATGAAAGTGTGGGTGATTATATATTGGTTTCTTAATAGGACGGAGTACCTTGGATACTTTTTCTTCCATTCTTGAGATACTATACTAAGAAAAATGATCCAGCTCCATCCATGTAAACATAAAAGAGGTGAAGTCTCCATTATTTTTATGGCTGTGTAATCTTCCATGGTATACATAAACACAATTTTTTAATCCATTCATGGGTCAATGGGCACTTTGGCTGCTTCCATGACTTGGCAATTATGAATTGGGCTGCAATAAACATTCTGGTGCCACAATCTTTGTTGTAAAATGGTTTTTAGTCATCTGGATATATACCTAGTAGAGGAATTGCAGGATTGAACAGTAGGTCTACTTTTAATTCCTTGAGTATTCTCCAAATTTCTTTCAAAAAAGGTCGTATTAGTTTTCATTCCCACCAGCATTTCAGAAGTATTCCCTTCTCTCCACATCTACACCAACATCTGTAGTTTTGGAATTTTGTTATAAGGCTACTCTTGCTGGAGTTAGATGATATCTCAAAGAGTTTTTGATTTGCATTTCTCTGATGATTAAAGATGATGAGCATTTTTTCATGTGTTTGTAGGCCATGAGCCTGTCTTCTTCACAGAAGCTTCACTTTAAAAGTAACTTATTCATAAATTATTTGTGAAGTACATTATTTTCAAAAGGTTGCAAGACTAAATTTAAGAAACTAAGCTTTAGAAGTTTTGAACCTTGCATTAGGCTTTTGTTGTAAAATTTGAAGCCAACAAATGTAGACGCAATTCCCTGTTTTTCTATTTACTAAGTATTTGCTAATGAGCAAAGCCCCCAGTCTGTGAATTTCAGTTTATTCATAGGGTAAAATAAGAATATTTTTATATTAACAGAATTATTTTGAGAATCAAAGTCATGTACAATAAAATACACTGTATAAATATTATTGTTTGGAAATTCATTTATATTGTTATTACCTTTATTTTGGGTCTTTTAAAGTTATTAATGCCTATTGTTTCATGCTAATTTAAGTGGAACACTTTTTCCTTAAATGCTTTCAATAATTTATTAGAAAGAATGTGTGTGGTATGTATCATGAGAAACTTTTAATCCTCAATATTTTTTAAAGCCCATGGTGTTCCACTTTTTTTTCTAAACCAAGTTATATCCTCCTTCCTATTGGGGATGGGGGTAGATGGATGGGAAGTTTTCTAAAAGCAGCATGATGGATGGATGTGTATGCCTGCATCTGCTTTTTTGGTATATATTTCCACAATGACATCAATCAAATTGCTATCTTTGGGGTATTGCATCTAACAGGAAAACTTCAAAACAGAACTTTTTTCATGAAGGCAAATCAATAGAATTGCATATTCTTTCTACAGATTGAAATTTATTGCTCTTTATTCTCTCAATATTGAGAAATTTCTGGAGTTTTAGAGGCACTCTAGACCTACGAAATCCTTAACAATGATTATTGCATTTACTTGCATCTACCTTCGTGCTTATTACACAAAGCCAATATGTAAGAGCTGTTCTTCATGGCCTGTCTCTGAGTGTGTTTGACAGGGACCCTATTTAAAGGAAATTGCTTTAAAAATGTTCCAGACCTTTACCTTTGACAACCAAATTTGAATTTCTGACAGTGGAGCTCAGCAAACTATTCTTAACTGGCACCTGTTGATTTTATGGATACTGGGGTTTGTAAAGGATTTGTCTTTCATCAAAATATTTGCCATTAGCTTCAACCAATAGTCCCCCAGGAAGCAAATATGAAAAAAGAGGTCAGAGGAGATTAAGAATTCTAATTAGGATTTAATTATGCTTAATCTTCTGATTCTAGTGGGAAAAATGATAAGACGGTAAATTCGAGGCAAGGATAAAACTTAACATTTTGTTTCTGTTAGATTACTGGCTGTGCCCTTGCTCTCTTGTTTCAGAGTGTTCTATAACTCTAATTTATGTACGTCCAAGTAAGCCTTGACCCCTGTGGCAGACCTTCTATCATTATTAACAATATAAGAGATCACTTTAATAACTCACTGACTATATTTATTTTACAATGGGTATCAGACTTCGCTCATTCCTTGGGATAAAGTAACACAGCTTTCATTGGAAATGTGGTCCTAAAAATAGTCTCACCTGCCTTCCTTGAGAAGAAAGCACTTAAGGAAATATTTAAGGAACAAAGCATAGAGAGAGGTGTCTTAGGAGATGAATATGATATGCTCTCTATCCTCTGGGAACTTAACAAAATTAAAGAATCTAGTCTTCCTCAAATATCATCAATTTCCTGCCATTTGATGATCCCCAGTTCTGCCCACCTTGCATGGTACTATCTGCCAATCAAAAGATCAGCCAAAGTGTTTATGAGGCAATTTATATTCTGATGAAGGAATTCAATATATCAAATTTTAGTATGTCTTACTTCTATTGAACGAAGACCAGAGTCGGACAAATTCCTAAAGATAGAATGAACTATACCTTGCTTCCTATCTGTAATAAAGTCATTGCCTCATTCTTTATACTATAAATCTGAAATAGCATGAAATATTTTATAACGATTAGTAAAAAAAAGTCAATTACATTTGGAAAATCATTATGGGTACTTCATAATAATATTTGGGAGATGACCTAACTGTAATTTTTCTTTACTCATCTGCTTCTTGTAATGGCATTATTACATTTAGCTTTGGTGTTGGTGTCATTTGAAATAATGTGAAGATTATTTTATACCTAAGAATTAATAGATTTTACAAAGCAAAGAACAAATCACATATAAGGTTTAGTAAGGAAAAATGATTTTCTTACATTAAGCACTTCTCAAGACTATCTAACTGTCTAGATTTCAAACCCTTTCCTTGGAAGTACTTTTGTTTACAGAGTGGTCATTACTTACTCTGTCTGAAGTTCTGACTGGCATGAGGACCAATAAAATCTCACGACTACTGAGCAGGAAGCTCACTCCCAGTGCACAGAATATCTTCCCCGGATCTGAGCTCATGCTTCTGGACAGACTTCCCTTTGTCTTTTAATGGATTTCAGGAACAAAAAAAGTAACATGCTTTCAGTGCAGAAAGTAGCATGGGGCTGAATCGTACAAGGGAAGTCTTAATGAAGTGTTATGGGATGAAAGTCAGTGTTTGAGTTCTTCTAGTAGAATCTTTCCAGTTTGAGAACCTGACATATTTGAGTTTGGAATAGTGTTGTATCAGAATCAAAACAAGCAGGCCATAACTACATCTAGTTAAGGAAATCATCAACAGACTTAATGAAAGTAAATTGACAGCTATGACCAGATTTATGTCTATAACTATGTCTCTGTCTCTATAACTATTGCTATTAACATGTACTAAAATAAACCAATACACATATAATCAATGATGTAAATTTAGTTTGGATTTGCTAATTATTTAGCTTTTTATAGTTTTTAAAGTTTCTAGTAAAGATTCTTTCATATTTCAGTAGAAGTGTTTGACTTAACAGGTCTAGCCAGGTTAAGCCAGGTTAATCTACAGCCCAGGGGCCACAAGTTGGTTATTTGAGAACTATTTTTACTATCTGTGGTGTTCAATATCTCAAAAACTGTGCGTAAACTTCTCTTTCTATTTTTTGTTTGTTGCCAATCAAGTTTCATTAGTGTTTGTGTATTTAATGTGTGGCCCAAGTCTATTGTTATTCTTCCTATTTGAAGCATAGAGGAAAAGACTTTAGACACCTCTGACAGGCAATATTTTCTCTCAATACTTTATTGCTCTCCATGGACAGAACAAAGAACATCTAGAAGCTGGCACCTGGGAAGCACACCTCCTGTTCAGATACGGGACCCTTTTAGGTTGACAGATTCCAGGGACATCTCAATTTATGTTTTTTATTGACCTGTCCATTGGCCAACTACTTAACTTCTCTAACTTTGAGAAATTTCAGACCAAATTTTAAATGAAGTACTTTCAAAATATTTCCTCTCCAAATGACACCTGTCACCCTGCCCAAAGCACTTTACCCTTGTTCACTATGGCATCATTTTTCTGCCATGATTCCCCGATCCCTTCCTTATCTTTTGTATATTAATGCACTGCATGGTGGCAGTAGATTGTGATGTGATAGTATTTCTATATTTGTAGACATGTATTAATATTTCTGCTTATTCTGTTTATTCCTCCCAGATCTGCTAATCAGATTGTAAAGAGCTTTGAGGCAGAAACCAACTTTTCTGCTTCTATTTTTTTTTTTTAATTGTTGGGGATTCATTGAGGGTATAAGAAACCATGTTACACTGATTGCATTTGTTGGGTAAAGTCCCTCTTACAATCGTATTTAAACTTTTCTACTTCTGTTTCTAACTACACAGAATGCCCTGAACATGATAGGAATTCAATCAAAGGCAAATGTTAACCATGTTATTAAAGCCTTGTCTCTGACACAGCATAGTACACAAACTGGGAAGTGTATAACTTATTGCTACTGTCATTTCAGTAAATGGATTGTTGCTAGAGATGCTGATGGGAAGCATGACCTGTTTGTTAACTGTTTCATAAGACATTAAAATCCTGGGGATTATTTGCCAGTGAACTTGGTAAAAAAAAGTTGTGAATCATCCTCTCCAAATGTAAGGTATACTGAACAGTTAACCTTGGTGAATTAAATGAGTTAAATGAATAGTTGCTAACTCCGGTGTTGGTTGTTTTTACTGAAGTCACTGCAAACTAATCCGTTTTGTTGAAGTGGACACAATTCACTAGTATATCATATACCATAGGCAGCACAGTAACACAGAGAGGCCTCTTTGTTATGTTAATAAAGCAATAGCAATGGAAAATACAATTTGGCATTATTCCTTCAAATGCCTCAAATTTCATTGAAGACTCGTATACAGGAAACACAAAGAGTAGTTTATGATATTCAGGCACATCTGTTAGATCAGAGAGTCTTAGACTGGGAATTGTATCTATGAGTGGGTTTTAGGGACTCTGCAAACCCTGTGAACCACTGTGCTGCTATTATTTAATTTACAATTGTAATTATGTGTTATTGCTATTATTTAATTTACAATTGTAATTATGTGTATTTATGGGGTACAATTGATGTGTCAGTATGTATATATGATCAAACCAGGATATTTAACTGGACTGTCACTACATATATAGTTTGGTCCAGGCAAAAATTCACAGACAACTGTCATCTTAAAGTCTTTTTTTATTTTTATTTTTATTAAATCATAACTGTGTACATTAATGCAATTATGGGTTTTATGTATAATTTGGAATGCTTACATCAAACTGGTTTACATAACCCTCACCTCACTTACTCATTTCTTGTGTTAAGACATTTATACTATACTCTTAATAGTTTTGATGTATCCTTGCATTGGGCAGGTGAGGTCCCACCAAATACCCGCCCTCCTCCCGGCCACCCTTCTCCCCTCCACTCTTCAACTTCTTCCCTCCATCATTCTGGACTATATTTGTGTTTTATCATTCGTATGAAAGTGTGGGTGATTATATATTGTTTTCATAATAGTATTGAGTACATTAGATACCTTTTCTTCCATTCTTGAGATATTTTACTAAGAAGAATATATTCCAGCTCCATCCAGGTAAACATAAAAGAGATAAAGTCTCCATCTTTTATGGCTGGATAGTATTCCATAGTGTACATATACCACAATTTGTTAATCCATTCACGGGTCGATGGGCACTTGGGCTGTTTCCATGTTTTGCCAATTATGAATTGGGCTGACATTCTGACAGCCCTGTCAGAATGAGTCTCAATCAGTCATCTTTGATTGAGATGACATTCTGGTGCATCTCTTTTATAAAATGACTTTTGATCATTTGGGTATATACCTGGTAGAGGAATTGCAGGATCAAACAGTAGCTCTACTTTTAATTCCTTGAGTATTTTCCAAACTTCTTTCCAAAAAGGTTGTATTAGCTTGCATTCTCACCAGCAGTGAAGAAGTGTTTCCTTCTCTACACATCCACACCAACATCTGTAGTTTTGGGATAGTGTGATGTGGGCTAATCTTATTGGAGTTAGATGATTTCTCAAAGTGTTTTTGATTTGTAGTTCTCTCATGACTAAATGTGTTTGTAGGCCATGGACCTGTCTTCTTCAGAGAAGCTTCTGTTCAAGTCTCTTGACCACAATGAAATGGGATTATTTGTTCTTTTCTTATTAATTAGTTTGAGTTCTCTGTGGATTTTAGTTATCAAACATTTGTCAGAAACATAATCTGAAAATATTGTCTCCCTTTCCGAGGGTGTCTGCTTGCTTTAATTACTGTGTTTTTGGCTGTGCAGAAGCTTTTTAGTTTGATCAAATCCCAGTAATATATTTTTGGTGTTGCTTCAATTGCCAGGGGAGTCCTCCTCATGCAATATGCTCCCAGGCCAATTTCTTCAAGTGTTTACCCTATACTCTCTCCTAGTGTTTTTATAATTTCATGTCTTAAGTTTAAATTTTTATCCAGTGAGAATCAAGTTTTGTTAATGGTGAAAGGTGAGATTCCAGTTTCAATCTTCTACAGGTCACCAGCCAATTCACCCAGCACCATTTGTTAAATAGGGAGTCCTTTTTCCCATGAATGTTTTTGTTAGGCTTATCAAAGATCAAATGATGATAAGTGACTGGATTCATTTCTTTTTTTCTTTCTTTCTTTTTTTTTTTTTTTTTTTTGAGACAGAGCCTCAAGCTGTCACGTTGGAGAGAGTGCTATGGCATCACAGCTCACAGCAACCTCCAATTCCTGGGCTCAAGCAAGTTTCTTGCCTTCACCTCCCAAATAGCTGGGACTACAGGAGCCCGCCACAATGCCCGGCCATTTTTTTTTTTTTTTTTTGTTGCAGCTGTCATTGTTGTTTGGCAGGCTGGGCTGGATCAGAACCTGGCAGTTCAGGTGTATGTGGCTGGCGCCTTAGCCTGTTGAGCCACAGGCGCCGAGCCTGAATTCATTCCTTGGTTCTCTTTTCTGTTCCATACATCTGCCACTCTGTTCTTATGCCAGTACCATGCTCTTTTGTTCACTATAGATTTATCATATAGCGTGAAGTCTGATAGTGCGATTCCTCCTGATTTATTTTTATTTCTGAGTAATATCTTGGCTATTTGAAGTTCTTTCTGATTCCATATAAAATGAAGTACTATTTTTTCCTATCTTTAAAGTATGACAATGGTGCTTTAATATGGATTGCACTGAATTTGTATATTGCTTTGGGAAGTATGTACATTTTAACAATGTTGATTCTTCTCATCCATGAGCGTGGTATGTTTTTCCATTTGTTAACATCTTCAGCTATTTCTTTTCTCAGAGTTTCATAACTCTCTTTATAGATATCTTTCATGTCCTTTGTTAGATAAATTCCCAGATATTTCATCTTCTTTGGCACTGCTGTAAAAGGAATAGAGTCCTTGACTGTATTTTCAACTTGACTATTGGCATATATAAAAGCTATTGATTTGTAAGTATTGATATTATGTTCTGAGACACTGCTGTATTCCTTGATCACTTCTAAGAGTTTTGTAGTAGAATCCCTGGTGTTTTCCAGATGTATAATCATATCATCTGTGAAGAGTGAAAGTATGGTCTCTTCTGATCCTATGTGGATACACTTGATCGCCT
>CAUYON010027726.1:0-39773 GCA_963573935.1 Arctocebus calabarensis
GGAGTTCCAACTTGCAGGTAGAGAATATATACAGTTTTATACAGCTTTATGCCTGGCAGGAGAGTGCCATGGCACAGGGGAAGGAGGTCCGGTTTTTAGAGGGTCTCTCCCGTGGGGTAGAGTGGGAGGACATCTGAACTCTGCTTGCTTGTTTGTATGGAGGTATGGCGTATACTGCAAGCTGTTCTCTTGGGGGAGGGAACTCCCGTCTGCTTGGCGATGTGCTCTGTACCTTTTATTTGTATCCTTGGGGTCGCAGGTTGCTGCAGCAGGGTTGATGTGCGTTCCTCAACCTTGTCTATTGGCTCAGTTCCAAACCGTTGGCTTTCTCGCTAAATTTCTGTCCTTTAACTCTCCTTCTGGACAGGAGCGTCTGCAGAAAGCTAGCTACAGACCGATACCTTATAGTTTTGTTTCTGCTCTTTTTCTATTGTTATAGAAGAGCTATGAGCTTTAATAGTTTTTACACTGGTGCGTATCTACCTTGCTATTCCATGTATAATGCACTTTGGACTATTTCCTGTTGGGCAGGCCTCGTATTGACAAATTGCTTTTTTGTTTTCTTGTCCAGAAAAATCTTCATTTCTCCATCATTTATGAATTTTAGTTTTGCAGCATACAAAATTTTAGGGTGACCATTGTTTTATATACAAACACTAAATGGAGCCCCAACGCTATCTGACTGGTAATGTCTCTGCTAAGAGACATTGTTAGCCTGGTGGATTTTTTTTTCTTTCTTTGAAAAAGAGTCTCACTTTATTGCCCTGGGTAGAGTGCCATGGCATCTTCACAGCTCACAGCAACCTCCAACTCTTGGGCTTATGTGATTCTCTTGCCTTAGCCTCCCAAGTAGCTGGGATTACAGGTGCTAGCCACAATGCCCAGCTAGCTTTTTCTATTTATTATTATTATTCTTTTTTTTTTTTTTAGCAGAGATGGGGTCTTGATCTTGTCCAGGCTGGTCTTCAGCTCCTAAGCTCAAGTGATCCACCCACCTCAGCCTCCCAGAGTGCTGGGATCACAGTTGTGAGCCACCGCCTGGCTGGCCTGATGGATTTTCCTTTGTTTAGCCGCTTTCATCTTGCAGCTTGTACAATTTTCTCCATTTTTCCGTTGGCCAGGTTGATGACTGTGTGTCTTCAATACATCCTATTTGCTGGGAACCTTCTTGGTGTTCCATGTGACCCTCTTGTTTCAGAATACCTGAATCTCTAGTGATACCAGGGAATCTTTCCTCTCTGATTACCTCAAATGGGTTTTCCCTGCTCTTTGTTGCATCTTCTCCCTTGGAGATACCTGTACTTCTTACCTTGGCTCAGTTCACATAGTCTCGTATTTCTTTGTGTGATTGTTCATTCTTCTTTATTCTTTTTTCTGCATCTTTGACTAACTGGTTAGTTAGAAAGCCTTGTCTTCATGCTTTGAGATTCCTTTTTCTGCTTTGTCTAGCCTGTGGTTGAAGCTTGCTGTATTTTGAAGTTTCCTAAATGATGCTTCAATTTCACCAAGTTCTGTTATATTCTTTCTTTTGTTGTCTATCTCTTTGGTGACTTTTACCCTTTTTTATCAATGTCCTGAAGATATTTTTTGGCTTCCTTGGGTTGGTTTTCAGCTCAGTGTCCTTATCCTGCCTGCCATTCATAGTCTGGATTCTGTTTCTGACATTTCAACAGTTCCCTTTGGTCGATGTCCATTGCTAGAGATCTGTTGTAATCCTTCGGAGGTATCTATCGAGTGTGCTTTTGATTCATGTTGCCAGAGTTATTGTGCTGGTTTCTTCTCATCTGAAGAATCAAAAACTCTTCTCTCAGCTCAGAGTTGATGGTTTGTGGCACACCCATTGTCCTCTGTTGGACATTGTCCTACTTTGTGAGACGGAGGAGTGGTCCCTGGATGGAACTTTTGTGGCCTACTCTGGCTTGGGAGGAGGGGTGGAGGCCCAGCGTGCAGCTGTTCTTCCCTGCACTGTTCCCTGTGATTGTCACAGTCCACTCTGATCACCATGCAGAGTGGTGGCTTTTCCCCATGCTGCTGTTGGTATCCCTGGAGGGGAGTGGGTGAGTTCCTCTCCACGGAGGCTGGTGTTACAAGAGATTGCCCTGCCTAGGTCTCCCTGCAGTGGTGGCAGTGACAGATGGGTGAGACTAACTGGGCAGGGGTCATGAGTGTCAGGGTGTGGGTGTCCACTCCACCTGGTTGAGGTGCAGTAGTGTCTGGCAGCTAACAGGTAACTGGTGGCATGTTGGACGTGGGGGAGGTTCCCACCAGGTGGGAGAAGGCTTGGGGAAGGGCTGCGGGGCTCAGTGCCATGAGACCCTCAGAGGAGGGGGCACAGGGCCAGGCCAAGGGCTGCCAGGGCTCTCCCCCTGCTCAGGACTTCCTAAGCAGCCATCTTGGGGCTCTTCGGGTGGCTTGTGTGGTGCTCATTCTGCTAGACTCCCTGTCAGGGAGAAGGATGCTCGGCTTCCAGGCATGGGCACACCAGCTCATTCAACTCTCCCTGCTGGTCCCTGGACTGGGGGTGGTGGGTGATGCAGAGATGGCTTCAGCAAAGCTGAGCCCTGCAGAGGTCAAGCACTCTGGACTTGAGAGCTCAGAATGTCATCAGCTGCAGTAATCTGGGAACAAAGGTCGCCAGTTCCGGCCGTGCCTGCTCTCCTGTGCAGTGTCGCTGTGCAGACTCCCAGCTGCTCCCCGACTTGTCTGATGCTCTGCAGCAGTGGTGAGGGCACCTCACAGCGTGGCCATGGTGCCCACGGGGTGGACATGGAGTGCTGGGTTTTCTCCCCACAGGAGGATGCCACCACCAGGTCCCTTCCAACCCCTCGCCTTCTCCCTCAGGCTGGTTTTTCTGTTGCTGCTCCGGTGAGTGTCAGTGCTGTCCTCGGGAAGGCCCGTCTGTGGATGCGTATCCACCTGCAACTTTCAGTCCTCTCCATGGAAGACGTGCGTGTGGCTCACTCTGCGTCTAAACAAAGGTTTATATTGGTGGAAGTTTAATGTACTAATAACTTTTGTTTCCAACTAAACATACTCCTGAGACTTAAATTGTGATTTAATTTATAATCAAATATTTTCAGCTCTGCAATCTGAAAAATCACTTTGATAATGAGTAAGTTGCTAGTAGAGAACTCAGTTTTACTCTTGGTCAAACTTTCCAGAGAATGCCAAAATTCAGTCAATCAGGAAGTTTTTCTTCACTAGCAACTCGGAATGAAATATGTCTCTTCCCCAGACTTTCCCTGGCCTCACTCCTTCACCTGTTTACCTCCTCCGATAGGAATAGAATAACGCTAATAACCATTTACCCTTGTAAAGAGCATTGGGGCATAATTTTAAGAAGAATTTTAATTTTATCCTCTGTATTCATTTTAACAACCTGTGAAGAATACAGGACAAAGATTAGCTCAAAGTGTGATCAAAGGTTATTCTTAAAATGTAAAGCAGTGATTCTAAAATGTGGCATGTACACCAGTGATCAGACACGAGACAAATTTTAAGATATGTACACATTGATTATTATTATTATTCAACCA
Organism: Arctocebus calabarensis; assembly: GCA_963573935.1. NCBI lineage: Eukaryota > Metazoa > Chordata > Mammalia > Primates > Lorisidae > Arctocebus > Arctocebus calabarensis. The sequence goes on from CAUYON010027726.1 coordinate 3,537, forward strand.
TAAAATTTTAATATTTGTGTATTTCTTTTAATTCATATCAATCTGTACCTATCATTTATGGAAAACAATGCTTTTTTCCACTTACATTAGTGGCATAAAGTTGCTTTTAAAAAATAAATTTATTGTAATATAAATAATTTTATTTAAAGAAAATTCTTAGATAATAGAACAAGTACTACCTATAGCTAAGGTTATAAAGGGAAATGTTAACTGAAATGTAGAAACCTCATTCTGAGACATAATATGAAATATACCATCTTCAAGGCTATATTACCATCCCCTGAAAGAGGAAATATGCATGTTTCTAGCTCATCTACAACTAAACAAATTTGACAAACCACTTATGAAGGCACAATCACTGTTTTTCCTAGGTTTCATTTTGAGGGCCTAGGTACTGGAGAAATAATAGTGAAAAGTACACAGTTTACAACCCTGTAGAACTGAGAGTTGATAGGAAACTCACACAAGGTGAGCAGGTGATTTGTGTGTCAAAAGAGGAGTAAAGACCCGGCCATGTAAGAAAAGGTAACACTGTCTTTCAGCACCAGCAACAGCTTCCTGAACATCTAACCTGCCACGTGTATAGGGACAACCAGAAGGGAGGAGCACATGGCACACGCAAACATCCAGGGGACAGAGGGCAAAGGCACTCAGCAGGCAACAAGGACATAGGAAAGATGGGACAGACACAGAGAGAGTGGAGAGGGGCAAGAAAGGAGGCTAATGAGAAAAAGCAAGAAATAGATCGCGACGGGACTTCTTGTCCCTGGAGATCAGAGTCCTCACCAGCAAGCAACTGGAGTATATGAAAAGAAAAAAAAAATTGGGAGACTCTCAAAAGGAGACGGAGCATTGCTTATCAGTGACAGCACCTACTGGTGATTTCACAGAATACATTAGATCAGGAGGAGATGCAAATAAATATGACTGAAATTGAGAAAATAAAATAGCAACACGTTCTAAGGAACTGAGACGTCATTCTGTAGGCAACCAGGAGCCCTAGAGGGAATTGACATGTTCAGATTTGCCTTTGAGGGGGATAATTTTTGCAATAGTGAGAATGCATTGAAGTTAGGGGGAAAGAGATGGCTGGCTGGTACAGTGGTGTAACTGAGAGACGATGGTGACTTCAGTCAGGGCAGTGGGGGAAGAGAACGGGAGAGAGCAGACCTGAGCGCTGGGGTTGATCACAACGGTGGCGATACCAGCGCCCTTCTCTGCTCTGTCCAGCTGATTTGCATTTCCGGATACTTTGAAAAGCCATGGCTCCACCAGTGTGGATTTCATAAAGGGGAAGAAGAAAAATCCCTCCTGGGGTGAATTTGGAGAGTGGAGGGGTAGCTATTCACTGGCTCCTGCATATTTCCATGTGGTCTCAAGAGTCCAGCAGACAGAAATGAGCACGACTTCACTTTCAACGGTGCGGAAATCATCTATCTTATTTTCAAACACCTCCTGTTTGGCCGTAACACCTAACCTTAACTGTCCCCATAATGGGATGTAAATTCATTAACACCCTTAAGTTAGTTGCTCGCAACTATGTATTTTGGCCGCCTTCCAACTCTTTAATTCCTTTATTGATGCATTCCATGGCTGTTGTTGCTTCTCTTTGAAAGCTTTTTGCAATCTCTGAGTTTTTTTGCATACTATCTGTTTCTCTCCCTTCCCATCTTTCATTAAAATTGATTTTCTCAACTCTTCACGTATTTTTGCACAAGGCAAAGAATCTTAGATAGATTCCACAGCCTAAGCACCAGAGGTGGGGAGGGAGGAAATCGAGGTCTGAGTAATGTTATTTTAATTGCAATTTAAAGCCAAAAGGTAAAGACTTAGCTGTTTTCATTACAGTTGCTCCATGCATGAAATGAACCATTACACGTTGGAAAAGAAGAAATCATTCCAGAGTGGCTTAGTTATAACAAACAAAATGGGTTCCAACAAGCCGTTTTTAGTCCCATGGCCAAAAATGCATTCTGTTGGTATTTAGGATTTTTTTCAAATGTGGCATATATTTTGAAATGTTATCTCATGTTAGACTGTCTTTCTATAATATATTTGCATTGAATAATGAGAGAAATGACCAACTGGTCTCCAGCAATTACAAAACCCTTTACTCAATAAACAGGCAGCAGGATGATGGCAGATGGCAATGTTAGGTTGAAGTCTCAGTAAGAATAGATTGTAGCATCTTGTTGGTGTGGAATATAGTACAACTTTTCTCTGAATCAAGGAGAGTGATAGTGGGCTGGTTTATTGAGATACTAATTTGCATTTTGATCTCGCTGTATTTTTTTTTCTTTCTTCCCTCATTAAAATGAGAAAAGCTTTTGTGTTTAGTGTATTTGAGTTCCAAAGCCAAAGACCAAGGTGCTCAAAGACAACACCTCTATCTCAACTTTAAGTTTTGAAAACCTGAAGTGATCAAGGGGATTATAGGCCAGTAAGAAGAGGAAGGGGAGAAAGAGGGTCTTTCAGGTTGGAAAGCAGAATGAATAATTCCACATCTTTAATTAGGGAAATTCTTCACGCCTGCAAAGAGCAAGGTCATAGTTGGTGGAGCCGTAGAATTGACTCCGGCCCCTTGGCAAACTGTCATTCGTCTTGAGGACTGTGCACCAGGCTCTGTCCCTAGGCTCAGCACAGGTATGGTCAAGTCGTCTAGATGTATGGGAACATGGAGAAGCATAGTCACCTGTTTGTGTAATGAAAATGTCAGCAATACATTTCTCTGTAATCATCATATTGAAGATAAGATTTTCTTTCTAATTTTTTAGAAACCATCCAGAGCCCTATTCTCTTTTGTGAAGCTCAGGGCCTGGACCATCCTCACCCCAGCCCTGTACCTTATTAGTGGGAATAAATTTTTACAACCCTCATGATTAAAAATTTGGAATTTGTTTTAAAATGATTTAGAATGACAGTGTGGTATTTCTTGCATTGGAGTATAATTCAAACCTTTCACAAACACAAGATGGTAAATAATTAAGGTAGACTAATATAAAAGAAAGAGTCTTGAAGATATGATTCCAGATCACTGTGGACTTTATTATAATAATCATTAGACTGTAAGATTAGTCCATAAGCACAGACTTTGGCAGGGGGTGAGAACTGATTACCTTAACTGGCAATGCAACAATGTATTATAATCAGTGTTCCTGGGAGGCTTCCCTCTGGTGCCCGAGTCCTTTGTGTGGAGACAGGGATAAAGCCCAGCCTGTGTCCCTACCTCACCCTTCTCGTCACTGCACTATGTGATCTGAGTTCTAATAGGTTTATCTGCTAATGTCTAGTTCTAAGATTTTTGTTCTGTTCTTTGCACTCTCCAAAAGCCCTTGTGTTTTCATATTCCACCATCCATTTGGGCCTGAGATCATTAAAGGCTTTGTGGCATAAGGCACAGAACTGGGGAACAACCCCAAAGGCAAAGCCATATGGGACTTTCAGAGGCAGCTGGAGCTGGCTCATGTCCAGCTCTGCCGTATTCTATGTGACTGTAGGTCTCGTCTCCAGGCTTCCCACATCTCAGTGTCCTGGCATGTATATTTTATGTAGTCTGTTTTCTGTATTTTATGATATTTTGACATCTTGGGGCACTTTATAGACCTGGGGAGAAATTGCCCCAACCAGGGCTAGTTAATCCCTGAAGATAGCAGACAACTTACCTGCAAGTTTATCTTTTCTGTGGAAAATAACCAATCCAGATCACCCTCCTTTATCTAAATCTCAGATATCAATTCTGTATTTTTCCTGCCCTAAATCATCCCAAGCGCAAGTACCAGGCAGCTAGAGACTACTCCTATAGCCCAGAACCCACCAGATTTACCCAACCATGCCAAGCCTAAGCTGTTCACTCTGCCTGGCCTGCCTTTCCTGCAGAAACCCAGCAAAGGTTCTGAGCTGAACTCTCCCCTCAGCTCAGCTTCCACCTCTTGACCCAATCCAGCAATTCCCTCTTGGTCTTCGAGTGAAACATACCATTCTCTTGAGAAATGTAAGAATAATTTTTTTCTTTTAATGGCATTGACTTCTCCATGGCATCACCCAATCACATCCATAAATTAAATTCCTATGGGTGCAAAGGAAGTAACATAGAACATTCAGGATGATCGTAGTGGTGGGTTGTCACAAGGATTAAAAGACCCAGAGATGCCTGTGTGCATGAGAAGCCCTGTGAACAGCACTCTGCATGCGGTGTGTTCCCACCAATGCCTGTGTACAGCACTCCATGTGCGGTGAGTGCTCCCACCGATGCCTGTGTGCATGGGAAGCCCTGTGAACAGCACTCCCTGTGAACAGCACTCTGTGTGTGAGGAGTGCTTAATTGATGCTGCTTGTTTTATTTAATAACCTTTAACAAAGTGTTGAGAAGTAAATCTCTTCATCTCTGTTCTTCACGTTCTTCATTTATAAAGAGGAAATGATGATACTGTGTCTCCAGCAAAGAAATGCCATACTAATATCAACTCAAAAAATATTAAAAGAATAATATTTATACACAGCATTATTTTAGAAAATTGCAATACTCACGATTGCATCATCCTTGAAAAGCTGCTGCTGTTCGGGAGCAATCTTATAGCTCTAACAATAATGATAAATAACTTCTTGACGTGACTAGATGATTACCATAATTTAAAGGTAGCTACTTTTATCTTCTGTAGTGTTGTTCAAACCAGACACCTTCCCCGGGGGACTCCCAGCTGCTGCTCAAACCCAACCTGTGCTCCCTGGGAAGGAGAGAATTGTGGCGCGAGCCTGCTCACGGGAGAGACTATCACATCCTCCTTTTGCTCTCGAGAAGGTTCGGCCACATTGCTGAACAATCTCCAAATCGCAACCACAGGTTTTTGGTCTGCTTTATCATGTTCACTAAGAACCACGAACTCTTGCCTGGCTTGCCTGGGGTACTACATTCAAAGGCTACTCGTGACTGTGCTCTCCGCTGTGCTTGTGTAACAAGAATGTACGATGGGTGATACAGACCCTTGGAGATGGTTCAGAAATTCCTTTAAGCAGTAAACATGTAACCGCAGCTGTACCCCTAGGCATTTATCTCACAGAAATGAGCACATGTTTGCATAAAAACCTATCCACAAATGTTTATAACAGCTTCATTTGTAATAGTTTTTTTTTTTTTTAAAGAAAACCCAGATGTACTTTAGGAGGTGAATAGTAAAATAAACCATGAGCTATCCATGCCACAGACCCCTAGTTGGTAATAAAAAGGAATAAACTATTGATGCAATAATCTGGATGAATCTCCAGAGAACTATGCTGAGTGGAAAAGAAGACAGGTTATATACTGTATGATTTCCTTTAGTAGCATCCTTGACATGACAAGTTATAGAAATCAAGAGCAGATTAGTGGTTTCTAGGGATTAAGGAGGGCGTAGGGTCAGGAAGGGTGTGAGTACAGCTGTAAGGGGGACAGGGCTCATGAAGAATTAGGACAGGAGTGTTCTGAGTCTTGACAGTATCCAGGTCAGGTGGGATCCTGGTTTTGATATTATACTCTGGTTTCACAAGATGTTACCATGGGAAAAGCTGAGTAAAGTTTATAAGAGGTCTCTCTGTTATTCTTTATAAGTTCATGTGAGACCATAATTATTACCAATTAAAAATTTAATTGAAAAATTCAGATTGCTGGTCCCCACTGCAGAGGTTTTTGATTCAGTAAGTCTAAGGTAGTACCGGGTAATCCATGTTTCTGAAAAGTCCCCAGGTGGCACCAATGCAGGTTGAGACAACTCCTGAGAACCACCGACCTAGAGAAAGAGGGTTTGATACCAGGGCACAGCCCATTTCTATGCAGCTGCTCTTTCCTCCTACCCTAAACCAAAGTGCAATGCAAACAGCCCCTGTCTAGGGTGTTAAGTCTAGAAGCAAGAGAAAGAGGGGCCCAAATATACTGGAAAGAAGCCAGTCTTAAGTCGAGACCAGTGTAGAGACCAGCGTGCCACCAAAGTGGTCAGTGAGACGGACGTGGCGTGACCAGAGACATCACTTACCCTGGGGTCATGGCGGTGCACTTTAAACCACAGTCTCGGATTAGAGACAGCTACGGCGGAACTGCAGCGCTAGACCCCGCCTGAGAACCAATAGAATCAAAATCTCTTCTTGAAGACCCCCCAAAGCTTCCCAGGTGAGATATATGGGCTGGAGACTTGCGATGAGATGAGTAACAATAACCTGGGAAGTAACAGGGGCGTGTTGTCAGCATAGCGGAGCCTGGAGGACCGGGCGGCTGGGAGGGAGCACTCCCCCGCCGCTTGGACCGCAGAGCTCCTCCTGCCACACCCTATCAGCCGCTCTGTGGAGCACCTGCTCGGGACCAGTGCGGCGCCACAGCACCCGGCACCCGGCAGCTGCTTCACCTCTATCCCTGCATCGGTCCCCGTTTTACATACGGGAAAGCTCAGAAGAGTTAACTGCTGTGTGTCATATACCCACTAAGTAATCTAGCAGGGCTTCTGGCCTGAGTCTTCCACCTGGCTAAACTCAACTTTAGAACTCATGTTCAATCTCAGTGCCGCTTAGATTTCCCAATATACTATATGATAATGGAACTGATAGGAACAAAAAACAAAACCAGAACAGCATCAAACTCACGGAAGCAACTGCTTAAGTGGCATGGGAAACCAGGTAACAGTCCCATGGAAGGAATAGTCTGGATGGTGAGAACTAGTTGTGAGAAGGAAGGAGGCGGGTGAGCGAGCAGGGCTCAGGCAGGCAGACAGGCGCTGGGGGCAACATCAGGCTTAGCACTAATATTGTGAAAGTGTTTATTTTAAATTAAGGTGAACATTTCGATTTGCAAAATAAAATAGTGCTACGTGGAAATGTATTTAGAAAGCCGCATATGCTTTAATAGAAAAAAAATTAGCATATTTATTTTCTAAGAGATAAAAGTTGCCAGAATGGTATTCAATCACAGTGCTTCAAAAAAACAAATGTCTTCGGATTTGCTCATTTCCACTTTAAACATTTGTTTTCCTAGAACATGTGTCCTATAAATAATCTAACACCCCCTATAAAGTCTGGCAGGAAATATAGCCCATTAAATTTCTCGTATTGTGCTTTCCTTATCTGTCAAATGTGTTAATGTGGTTTTATTAACTGTGATAATTGCTCCTTCACCGCTGCTGATAGGATGATCTGTTAACAATCGACTCCAACGTGATGGTTTTCATGCTCTCCGCCTCTGTCAGTAATTGCACCGACGCTGTGTGTATGACTCAGGCTGCAAAGTGGCCTGGACTTCTCGTGCTTGAGTAAATTGTGTCTACTTTCCAGATGGTAAATCAAGGACAATGCTAACTTCTTCTGCAAAATGTCCACTATTTTGCTTAACTCTGGGAGGATGACACCCTTCCCTGAACTTGCTGTGTGGATGAAAGGACGTAAGTGCCATGTTGGCTGCGCTGTCTGCTCACAAAGATGGACAGCTCGTAATCGTGTAGCTTCAGTTCCTGCAGGAGCAGCCAGTAGCTAATGGTAGTAGCAACACCCAGTAAAGAGTCCTGAAGGAAATGGGCACTCAGTATCTATTTTTGTGGTCAAAACAAATTACCTTATTTTCAGGGAGTTTTCTTTTCTGTTCAGAGGACAAAATGCAAGTGTCTGGTCCATCTAAAGTGGAGTCTCAGGTTGTCATCGTCACTGACCGTAGACCCTAGATCTCTTTGCTTCCCCCCTTGCCTGGAACCCATGCTCGCTAGACCCCCTTTCGTCTGGCTTTGCCTTCACATGTGGGTTTGCCCTCCAGGAAGGGAACGCACTGATCACCTTGTGCGGGCAGCTCAGGCTCTTCCCAGTTTTCCTTGGGAAATGCAATATTTTGCCTTAGGCAAATTCTACTCAGGATTTTTATATCCTAGCTCCTCTTTTATTCACTGGTTCCTCCATCGAGGAAAGTAGAAGTGAGCATTGAAAATATTTCTCCAAGAAGCAAATATAATATTAAATGTGTATTTTGGTTTCCCTTTTGTAGATCTCTTTTAAAAAATAAGAATGATAATAGTAAATAAATATTTGGAATTCCCTCCTGATGCTGCTATCAATAAATGACCTATAACCATTTCCCTCCTGAGCCTCAGTTTCCATCTGTAAATGAGGGCGTTGCTCTCAGACACTGTGACAAACAAAAGGTGTGTCCATGAGGGTTGCATATGACCAGGAACCTATATTTATTTTATCTTCTAAACCAACACTCCTTAGTGACACATAGAGAAAAAATTTGTAAATTGCCTCTCATCACCCAAAATGCAAAATAATTGATAGAGACTTTCAAACAAACCATTGTGAATGGAAGACAAAATAAACACAACTATGTATTATGACAGCATGAATTTTTATTTATTTAACATTCGTCCCCCACATAAAACAAAGCATCAGACATGCTCCTATTTCCCCACAAACCCATGTGGTAGATATCATTATGACTCTATATACATGAGAAGAGAGCCTGAGAGCTTAATTGAATTGCTCAAGGCACATAGTTGTAAAAGGTGGAACATATTCTTCTTAGCAAAGTATCTCAAGAATGGAAGAAAAAGTATTCAATGTACTCAGCCCTACTATGAAGCTAATTTATAGCTTTCATATGAAGGTTAAAAGTCAATTATAGCACAAGAATATGGGGAAAAGGGAATGGGGGGGAGGCTGACTGGAGGGAGGGTAATTGGTGGGGTCACATCTATGGTGCATCTTAGAAGGTTACAGGTGAAACTTACTGAATGTAGAATACAAATGTCTTCATACAGTGATTAGGAAAATGCCATGAAGGCTGTGTTGAACAGTTTGATGAAAATATTTCAGATTGTGTATGAAGTAAGCACATTGCACCCCATGATTGCACTAATGTACACAGCTATGATTTAATAAAAATTAAAAAATAAAAAAAGGTGGGTCTGAGATTTGAAGCCAGACTGTCTGACTTGGTGGACTTCCCTCTAAAGAAGCCACGTGTCATGAATTCCATTAATAAAATATATCATCCCATAATTACCTTAACTTAAAGATCACCTATTCAAACTACAGTAGAACTTCTATAGCTGACCACCTCCCTACACTGTCTACCTCCTTAATTGACCTAATTTTCATAGACAGGACACATACCTCTTCGTCATATCAGTACAGTAGGCCTAGTTCCTTATGTTGATCACCTCCTATGTTGACCAGATTTTATGGTCCTTTGGGTGGTTGACTTACAAAGGTTCTGCTGTACTTATTTATTCTTAAGATGACCAAACACATGAGATAATTTCTGCTATATTTGAATTTTTTATAGACTTAGTCAAAAAAGTAAAGGTAATATTTAGAATTTCCAGTCTAAGATTCTGACAAGTTAAGTAGGCTCACACCCAAGGAAAAAGGACTCAATCAAGCTAAAAGTCACCGAGGGAGCTCTGATCTTAGCAATTTCACTTAGAAAGGAAAAAGGAACTTTTTAGAAGAAAAGTCTACAATTAGAAAATAAGACAGAAGTTCTTAGAGTAATTGTGCTACTTTACCTTCAAAACAGCACAAATAAATGGAATTGTTTTTAAAACTCTTCATTAAATAATAAAAATAGCTTCCTTAATAGGAAATTAGAAAACTTAGAAAGTGCTAATTTAAATTAAAAATGTTCAGGCAACTGTGGTTGCTAACTCTGAAAAGAGAACAATAGTTCAAGGGAAAAGAAAGAAGCAAGACATAATAAAGAAAGATGAGATGAAGAGAGGGAAAGAGGACAGAGAAGAAGAAGAAGAAGGGTAGAGGAAGAGAGAAAAGAGGAAGAGGAAGAAGAGGGGTGGAGGGGGAGAAAAAAGAGGAAGAAGAAGGGGAAAAGAAGAGGAAGAGGAGGGGGAGAGAAAAGAGGAAGTGGAAGAGGAGGGGTGGAGGGGGAGAGAAAAGAGGAAGAGGAAGAGGAGGGGTGGTGGGGGAGAGAAAAGAGGAAGAAGGGGGAAAGGAAGAGATAGAGAAAAGGAAGCAAGACACCAAACACAGAACAAGTTGTGTTTACGTCACATGGCTGCTCTGAGGAGCAGATGAGTTAATACATGCAAATTATTGAGAGCAATCCTCAGTGTCTAACAAGTGATAAAAAAATGATGGCCTAAAGTATCTCCAAAGTTAGCATTTCAGGCATTAAACGGAAATGCATTCATTCAGAGAAGTTTATTCTGTCAATATACAGTTGTTCTCTGTATTGCTAACTTATTCAATGTAGGAAATAGATTAAGCATTGAACACTGAATTGTATTTGAAAGTACAGCCTGAAAGTTCACTCACTCAACAAACACTGAATGTTCTCTACGTGCCTGAGGCCGGGTTAGACTTTGTCAAGAAAACTGTAAACACAAAGGCACAAGTAAATCCCTGACTCACACAATTTACATCACAACCATATCACAAGTAAGAATATGCTTCATTAAATACTTTAGTGAAAGATTAATGGAAGTAAAAGAATAAAAATAAATGAGCAACTCCTGCTTTTTAAATCTTTCTCTTTAGTCTCTGTTCTTGACTTTCTTCTTTTCTTCCTATCTCCTGTTCCTGCCCCTCCACTTCCCCTTTCTACTCATCTTCCACCCTTTCTCCTCTTTCTTTTTTCTCCTCCTCTTCCCCTCCTGTTCTTCTCAAGGATGTCTTCAGAAGATTGGCAAACTCCAGTTTGTTGCCTGTTTTAGTAAATAACCTCATTCATTCATTTATGCATCGTCTAGGGTTGCCTTTGCATTTTTTAAAAAAAGTAGTTGTAATAGAGATAATAAAGCCCACAAAGCCAAAAATACAGACTGTCTGGCAATTTACAGAAGGAAGTTTGCCAACTCGTGACCTGAATCGTTCACAGACAAGTTCAGGAAATTCTTGCTTCTTCCTTTCCAGCTCTCTAAAAGTTCTCTCTCCACTTTGTTCCTCCAGTCTTTACTCCTCCTGACATTTTATTTTGCAAAGTTGGTTAACTTAAAATTAAGAGTAGACTGGTTTTATGGAATAAATTTATTACCTTGGAATGAATTCTAAACTAGAGGTGAAGCTGCCTGGACTTTAGTTCTGTCCGTCCCCAGAATTGCTTTATGACTTCTAGGCATCCTTTACCCTTTCTATATTTCCCTCTCCTCACATCTAAACCCAGGCACACTAGATAATCTCTAAGGTCCCTTCTTGTTGTAACAGGGACGCCGACCTTTTGTTTCTCTGTCGCACATTGGAAGAATGAGAGTTGTCTTGCGCCACATATTCAACATGCAAACACTAAGGAAAGCCGGTTAGAGAACAAAAAGTTCTGCGAATTGATACCCGACACCACAGATAAGCAAAAGAAAAAAAAATCCTCATGAAATCAACAGCAGCCCATAGGCCTCAGATTGGACACCCCTGTGTGCAGAACTTTTATGATGTTATAAAACTTTGAATTCACTCTAAGGGACACTCAAAACTTGCCCAAATGGAGTCTTCAAACAAACCTAAATTCAGCCTGAGTTAAGATAATCGTCAACTGTCCAAGCTACCAATGGCTTTAGTCTTAGGAAAAGGGCTGAAGGTCTTTTACATTAAAGAGTTTCAAAACTTGTAGACAAGCAAAGAAAGTAGAGTGCATAGTCTTTCTCGTTTTTCTTTTTTCTTTTTTTTCAGTCTTTTTAGATCTAGGTCAAGGGTTTCTTGCAAAGAAAAAGAAATGACTTACTGTTCAATAATTTTTACATTCCAAGCTACATTCTAACATAAATCTCTAGGCTCCTGGCAGAGGAAATATATACGGTAGTATATTGGAGGAGTTTAAATGTCAGATTTATTCAACAGTTTCAAAGCAATAGCTTCAATAAAAGAAAATAAAAAACATCCAGGGACTAAATTTGGGGGCAAAGATTAAAGGCTGCTCATTTGTGTGAAGGAGTAAAACAAAAGAAGACGTGATGATGAGGGAATGAATAGCATGAAAGGGTAGATGTTTGAATTTCAATGATATAAAAGAAAAGTTTCAAGTTATTCCTAATACCTCTGCAAAGTATTTAATTTTAATTTTATTTCAAGAGAACAAGACTAAAAGTGCATAATTTTGGTTTGTGAGAACACATTCCTAAAATTCCATTCTTGAATCAGGAATGAACATACTAAGGAATATTTGGGCCCTAAATATTATAAAACAGTCTTTGAAAATGGGTTCGTGGGCCATGTGGACCAGCAATGTATTGACGACTGTATTTTTCATGTGCTAGTTCAAGAGTTTTATCATCTTCATTTTAAACTCATGTCAAATGAAGAAAAGAAAAATCAAATTCAAAAACTAACCTTTTTGTTTTAATGATTTATATAGCCTAGCCAAGGAGTTCTTACAAATGGATTTCTCTTCTTTTTATAGAAGAGGATATAAAGATTCTCTTTTTTTCTTTTTTCTTTTTTTATTAAGTCATTTGTACACAGATCATACGTGTGTGTGTGTGTGTCTGCATCTGTGTCGGGGGAGGTGGTTTGCAGATGACAGGTGACAGTGGCAGAAGGTGCTTGGTCATATCATTATCAGGGGAGAGGAGTCAGGTCTGAACAGTGTGCCCTCCACTCACCGAGCAGCTTTAAGGCAGGGACGTGTCCAGGACTAAAGGGCAGCCCACTCACGAGCTAAACTGCCCAGCTTCCTCCAACTCCGTCCAGCCTGCCGGGCTTTGTAGCACATTCTCAAAGCTAGAATTTCTGGAAACATAGTCAATAGGATTAAAGAAAAAAAAGTCAAGACAGCATCAAAAATTTAGCAACAGTAACAAAATAATTACTTTGTATAACAAGCTCTGCCCTCTGTGGAAGCACCCCAAGTCACCGCAGCACTCCCAGTGTGGCGAGCCGTCAATACGCATGGACTTCTGTGTGAGAAGAACTGCTGGTTGCTGCGTGTACTGGAGAGGCTGAGTTCTCTTCGCTGGTGCTCCCACAAACAGGTCTTCCAGATTTGACTCCGGTCAGCCCATGCTCAGCCTCATCTTGCAACCCTGTTGATGTGTCCCCCGCTCTATGCCTGGACATAACGAGCCCCTCAATGTCACATACGTCCAGCAGCGTCCCTGTGGCAATATGTACACTCACTTGCAGCCAAAGTAAATTTTACACCTTGGTCAAAATTAATTAGTGTAAAGACTTCACAGTGAACCAAAGTGCCTGGGAATTCTGATAGGTAACCACTGAATTATTAAAAATCTCTGTTTATTTGATAGACTGAAAGGTTTAACAATTAAACATTTTAGGTGCTTGGTTTTATATCACGATTTTTAACTCAGGCATGCACAAATATACTTTGGCATGGAAATACCCTTTCAGGACCTATCAAGGTTTAAGTCACAGTTGTAAGGATAGTGTTAAAATGTTCACATATTTACAGTCCATACATATCTGCTTTGACTGCCCTGGACTACAGCAATTTTTGTTATTTTTCCTCCTGAAACTTTTACCGTCATTTTATGCACACCTTTTGAGATGTTACATTGTGTTTTCTTTCAGCTTCCTAAGTGACTGGGACAATGTACTACGGGGGAAATATTTTCCCGTTGTGTGCCTGAGGGGTGGGAGGTAGAATAGCAGGGACAGTGTTGAGGAATTGGACAGACGACGGGGCGCGGTATTTTACTGTTCCTTTGTATCCCTCCAGTAGAATTGTACATGTCACCCAGACGTAGCCCCGCTTGGGCTGTCAACACCATGGCCCAACCTCAGAGTGACTAGAAGAGCGTGCGCCTACCAGACGCGTCAAGGCTTTACCTTGACCTTGTTCCACGTGGTCCCTCTTGCAGCCATGGCCTGGCGCAGACGGCAAGACTTCCAGCTGGCACTTTAGGTGTGTTCGGCCACTAGAGATAATAAACGCACTTGACACTCACAGTGTGATCTAAATTCACAAGCGAGCAGACGACAGGAGTCGGACTAATGAGTGGCTGGTGTGCAGAGATACAGGCGACCTCAGTGGAGACCTCCCGGAATGTCAAGGCTTGCAAAGAGGAATTAATACATTAGAAGCCAAGAACAGCCTACAGACTATGTTTGCTAAACATGTGCAGTCCTCCAGAGGAAAACCAGCCAGGCAGGCCTGGAGGGTGCTCATACATGTCGAGAAAGGGTTTTTTGTTTTTTAATTTCAAATATTAAACTTGCCTTGATAGTCTGTACCAAACTCAGGTCAAGACATTCATAGTTGGCTGTAAAGCCAAATATTTCTTAATTTGGCTGACTATTGGGTAAGTGTGGCAGAACTGGGAAGACCAATATTATATAAATGTGAAGGGAATTAAGCCTTTCTTATCTCCCTTGCCCCAAAACTTAGAAGAGAAAATGTTCTTTGATTCCTTTTTTATTATTATAAAAGAGGTATACGTTTTTGTTTTAAAATTAAAAATGCAGGGCAGCACCTGTGGCTCAAAGGAGTATGCCAGAGGTGGCGGGTTCAAACCCAACCCTGGCCAAAAACTGCAAAAAAAAAATGAAAAATGCAGAAAGGAGGAAATAAAAATCCTTTCTAGCACAACTAAATCTCATCTGTGTTTTGAATACTATCCTTCCAGTCTCATTTTCATATATATGAACATCCTTACAGACACAGTTATCTTCACATGAAGAGAAATTACCAATGATTGGTTTTAACTCTTTTGTCTGTATTTTGTACAATACTTGTGGGTAATGTTTGTAACAGGCAATAGATTATATTCTAAAATAACAGTAAAAAGACTGAAATTATAGAAGTAAGATATAGTAAAGAAAATTTTATTTTCAAGAAATATAACATGCTTTTTAATTATAATTTGGGGGAAGGATTATTCTGAAAAGATGTCAGACTCATAGGATGATAAACATAGATGTTTACTTATCTAATATGAATACGGAGGCGATTGATATTTATTTTATATGTTGACCTTAAGTTTTCTGTTATTAATTATTAAATATCAATAAAGTCTATGAGAGCTTCACTGGAAAAAAATATATGTATACAGCGATGTGAAGTATGAAGTATAAAAGTATACCTTTCACAACCTGACTTTGTTATTTTTATTCATCTGAACGTTGTGACTACCTTTCCAGGACATTCCCTTCCACTTTTCTGTTTCTAATGATACCCAGTGCTCCCCTGGATAACCTTACCGTCACTTACTGAAACGACCTCGTGTTCTTGGACACTTGCTTTGTCCCAGTATTTTAGTATTTTGCTACCACAAGGCATGTGAGCAGGAAGGAGAAACGCGTCCCTGGATATTGGTTCCACTTCTGATATTTCTGCCATTCCCTCATTATAAGAGTAAGTTTGCACCCGCTCACTTGTTGAACTAGTTTTCCTCTTAACCTGAAATTTTACTTCTGTGCCAGTATAGACATGGCAGGAAATATTTAAAGTGCTTTTATGCAGAAAGAGTTTCTATATCATGGTCTATATTTTCCCTAAGGACAGACCCAGAACGGGTGGTGAGAAGTTACAGCAGTCAGGAGTCCTGCAGGGAGTGACCTTTGAAGCAATGAAGTACCTTGACCTTTACCCGGTTCCCGTTTGTTTTGCAGTGGAAAGCTATTTGCAAATTTATGTGAACCTGTATATAAACCCGAGCAGCATTTTATTAGCATAAATATGATCGATACATCCAAGATTTCGATAATATTTATTGTGAAGTCAATCAAGGAGAAACTTTGAAAAATGGTGATTCCCAATACGTTTAAAAATTAAGTATCTAACATATCAGGGGACAGTTTTATTTTTAACAATTCTAAATTTCTATGAAATGTTTACTTAAAAAACTTTATATCTGAGCTTGTTTTTGATTTGATTCTTGCTGTAATTTATGTGCAGTGACGTATCTATTCATAGAGTGTGTAAAACTCAGGACACATTTGTGGAGCATTGTTGGGCAGTGTGTGGTCTTGAAATCAAGAGACAGCAGGAGACAGGGGATCGATTCTTAAATAAAGAGCTCAGGTTAACACATGAGGCCCTGAGCGTGAGCTGCGTCAGGATGCAGGGTCAGAAGCTTGAGGTGGCAAGCACTGAAATCCGGGGCCTGGGTGCTGACGGCAGGGAAGGTACCAGCAAAGAAGGGGGCAGCTTGGTCTACAGCCAATTTTGCCTGAAGCAGAAACTCTTTCTCTCCTGTCTGCCAAAGTCACATGATAATCCTAAGGAGAGAACAGACGGGAACTGAAAATTAGAAGGTAGTGAAAGCTTCTGCTTTCGATGGCATGAGCGTGCAAAGAGGTCCCATCTCTGTCACTGAGAGTTGGTGCATGAGTGGCTTCGTAAGCAGCCTGCTGTGCTTAAGGACAGGGTCGGCTGGTCCAGTAAAGTCTTTGAAAGATTTTCTAGACTTAGGAGCGCACGGTCCCCTCTGGGGTAAGAGAGCCTCGTGTAATGATGTGAGAAGAAGCATGAAGATTAACTTCCCTTCTAGTCTGAGTGGGGAATGACTCCAGCTCTTTTCAGGACAGCACAGGGTCAACCCCTGATGGTCTAACGCAAGCAAGAAAACTAGGATGGCACAGGTGTTTTTAGAAGGCTGGTGGTTCCCGACCCAGTGACTTCATCTATACCTACGTAAATAGTGCCCAGCTACATAAACAAGGCCCACAGAAGTCATTTCCAATCCAAAGCTACATAGCTATATATAGTTATGCAAACTTATACATTCTTATCTTGATTTTGAAGGAGATACAGTTATTCATTAAGTAACAATTCATCAATTTGCTGTTTATTGACCCCCACTATACTAAGCACTGTTAGGTACATAACTAAATGGTTTCTATGCTTGAAAAAACCATAATGTTGCTTAAAAAACACACAATATATACCTTTTAGCAGTAGTCTTGTGTTATATGTTTTACACGCTGTCTCATATGTCCAGTAGAAGTTCAGAAATGTCCATGTGATAGAGACCAAAATATCACCAATTCTACCGGGTGTACAGAAAAGCAGAGGTGAGTACAAAAGAGGCTGTACCTTGCCCAGACAATTACTATCAGAACCCAAATCTTCTGATGCAAGAGAAGTGCGTGTTTTTCATAGGTCACCCTTAGTCTTTCTGTGCAAATAAATACAGCAAAGCCTCTTGTGCTCTTTAATACACACGTTAATTTTTACTTTGTCCAGTCGATTCTAAGTTTGTCAAACAGCCTGAACTACTACTCAAATATCTGAGGTTTTTCTTAATATAACATTTTTTCAATTTATGAAGTTTTTATATATATATATATACTTTAAAAGAGAATCTAAACATAAGTCTGATTCATTTACAATTAACTCAAACTTCTATTTTGCAATAATTAATGCTTAGTATGTTGTTTTGCCTTCAAAACAGTTTCTTCTGAAAGTACATGTATGGGTTATTAAAATAAATTCACCCCCTAAAAATGATCATTTAGGCCTCAAAAACTGGCCTTTATACTATTTTATTAGATTCTGAACTTAATAAAATTGCTCATTTTTTTGAACACAAACTTATTCTCTATTTAAATTTCTTTGCAACCCCTACTTGTTTATGGATAAAGTGATATTATTTTATATTTTTCAGAATCCTTTAGAATGTGTAATTTAAATGGGTTTTGTTGTCAAAAAGGAAAGACAGAAGAAAACATGACATTTTTTCCAGTGTAATAACAAGCCTTTAAATGAATACCTCTTTTCAACATTCAGACATGACTGAACTTGGCATTAAACTTGTTCTTAATTCAATCCATCTGTTCAGTGCCCACTACTTTATTTTTAGTGCCACCATTTAAAACTGCCTGAAATATTTCACAGTAAAAATGATCAAAAAAACACAAGACTCTCAATACAACAAACACATATATGTTCACCAACAAACCAACCTTTCTGATGTGGTAATAATTGTCCCGTGTTTCTCTAATAACAAATATGCCTTTTAAAAAAAATTCTAAGATTTTTGAGTCAGGGACTTTTACCCACTACTCCTTGGTTTATTCAGTGTAGCGTTTGGGTTTAAATCGCTCATTTGGTATAGTGGCAAGTGTACACGTGGGATTTTTGAAGTTGCTGGTGATAAGAATGTAGATGAAGACTCTATAATGTCTGTAATCGGAGAGCTACTGGAAATAAACGACCTCGGATCATCACTAAATGCTGCAGATGGGGTTGTCGGCAGTGGCAAGCACTTTGTCGAGGTTCAGGCTTTTGCCTCTGGCTTCAGCCCCACCCTGTTGCAAGTTGAGAATCCACCACAGAAAGCTCAGAGCAACATGGACTGACCGTGGTGGCCAGGACAGCACCACCAAGCTATGCCTGAGACGTGCCCAGGCTGCCCCTACTGATTCTCTTCTTTTGGAAACAGCCCTGCAACTTTCTCAAAAAGACTCGCTAGTACTACCTGGAAAGACAGCTTCAATGTCTGTTTCATTCAGAACCAGAGTTTCCTGTTTCAGCAGGAATTCTTGGTATTTATTTGTAAAGCCCCAAATCAGAAGTTTCGCAAACTCTAAAACATTCTAGTTTACAAGAGCTATCAAAGATACATGACCAGGTAGTTTTATTTTATGAGAATTCTGCAGTTTTACCTTCTAGAATAACATGTTTTATGCAGATTTTTCTTTACATAGTCTTGTTGTTGCTAATAAGAATTTTAAAACGTTGGTGGGGGTGGAGCAAATAAAAACTTGTGCAGGTAAATGCATAATGCACTGTTTCTTTTTCCAGTTTTACGCATCATTATTACTATTATCCGAGGCAGTAGGATCTGGTAGAGAAATGATGCATTGATATCTTCAGAGCTGCAAGTGACCTCAGAAAGCATATGGTCAATTCCTTCCTGCACGGAGACAGCTCTGCCAGGGGGAGCAATTTCCCCCAGCTCTGGAAAAAGCAGAAATAACCAGCTTAGTACTCAGAGTTCTGAATCCATGTCCATGGTTCTACCCACTCCATTCCCCAGACTGGGAGTCAGAAAAAGCGATCTTAGTATTGCACCAGTAGTGTGACCTTTCCAAGCCTCAGTTTCTCCATCTTTGGAATGAGGAAGATTGGGTTCCCTGATTTCTAAGGTCTTTTATGATGTTAAAATTCTACGTGTTTTAGCCAGAGAGTTGCATCTTTTTAATTTACACAAGTCAAGTCTATTTTGGAAAAAAGTAAAATGTTATATTTTATCTTCTAATCCTTGTTGAATGATCGGTGCCATTATCAAATAAGAAAATGTGTGTAAAGACCTCAGAATGCTCAGTAGTGGGTGGCAGCTCTTGACCTCCTCATCTAGCCCAGGACGGCAGGGATCTTTTCATTCCTCTGCCAGTGTGTTTCAATGCTGCTCCCTGCAAGGCTCGGACTCTTTCAGCAGCCTCTTCTGCTTCTGACACTTTCTTCTCTCCAAATCTGAGGCAAGAGGGGCTTAAGAAAGAAAATGGAACTGTGGAGGTGTTGGGAGGAGGGGAGATTCTGAGAAGGTGTTTTTAAATAAAAAGTATTTTTATGTTAGGAAATCTCACATAAGTAAAAAAGAAAAATACTTCAGAAGAACTCTTTTAATAGTTTACTACCCAGAACAATTAAAGGGGTCGAATGAATTTCTGGGGATTTTCTGATGACTCCCATTACCCAACGGATAGAAAATGCTCAGTATTCAATCACTGATGCTCCAGAACACCAGGCGACAACTCTGAGGATTCTCTAAGCTGAATTAGGCCGCACTCCAGGGCGTAAAGTGTATGAAATGCAGCAAATATTCTCAGCTTGCTTATCACATACAATGCATATCTTTCTGCAACTGACCATTTGGGAGTGACTTTTTAACTTCCGATTGTTGTCCAGATATTTGAAAGCTGCAGCTCTGTGTATGATCTATCCACACGTCCTCAAACTTTTTAAACAGGGGGCCAATTCTCTGTCCCTCAGACCATTGGAGGCCCGAACTATAGTTAAAAAAAAAAAAAAAAAACTATGAACAAATTCCTATGCACACTGCACCTATCTTATTTTGAAGTAAAAAACAAAACAGGAACAAATACAATTCACACCAAAGCATGCGGTCCACGGGCCGTAGTTTGAGGACCCCTGATATACCAACTCATCCAACTAGTTACTCCAAGCTTTCCAGTAAACTGAGCTGAGAATAAACCTTTCTTCCATAGCCCACTAGGAAACAAACACAGCCACCTCGCCCAGCAGGCTATTTCCAGTTTGTTAGGGGTCAGGGTCCCAGTTCCTTGAACCCAGTTGACCTGGTTCAATTACTGGGCTGAGCTAGAAAGTGCAACTGAGGCATTGCAGTCATTGAAAGTAAAAAATAAATGGAAACTGGAAATAAAACTGAAGCAGTACAGGCAGTGTGAATAGACAGCAAAGTAACCTGCACCAACTTCAGTGTAACAAAGAGAGATTTTTATCTGAGAACAAACACAGTTTAGAGTACTTCCAAAGAGGGTTGGAAGTGGATCCTTCTCAAGACAGAGAGTCGGGGACACAGGCAGGAATGCAGGGGCCATGGAGAGGTATAAATGCCTTCTCTGTCTGAAATTGGCTGCAAGTTTCTCCCTGGCCTCTCTGCCTCTTCAAGCAGTATTGCCCTTTTCTATTGGTCAATTGTTGTCTCTTTTTATTGGTTATTGGTTACCTAGGTTACCTCACACCCACATCCCTATGGGCTCCAGATTTCCTTCTTCAGCTGCAAGACCCTTAGTGAGCAAGGGCCAAGGTTCCAAGCCATTTAGGGTTCAGAAGCAAGCATGTGGCAAATTGTACCCCAGTATCCTTAAGAAATGAAGGCACCTGCAGAAAGAAGTTTATGTATACATGGGGAACTGGCTACTCATGCACAAATCCAACTCCAGAGTTAATGCATTGTCTCAAGGATCCATGAAATTGTTTCTGTGCTCAGAGGGGGAAAGAGAAACCAGGGAAGGATTCTGGCTGCTACTTTCCTTTCCCTTATGGTAACTGGGAGCCCTTTCTCTACTGGATGCGTCTTGAGGCAGTTTGGGCTAATGACCTGTGTGCTGGCCGTGGGGGAGTCAATCCGAGTTACTGCTGACTGGCAGACCAATCTGCACCAAGCTACCCTTTGCATTTTTAATTTCTTTACCCGAGAAAGGGGGATAACCATATTTGTTTCCACACCTCACAGTGGCCTCTGTGATGAAGTCATTAACTAACGTCTACAAAGTTCAATGAAACCAGAAAGAACCATATAAATGCTAAGAAGTATTGTTAACAAATCTCAATTGCTTGTCTGGTTTATTTCCTGCTGGGCCAGAGACAGGAGGAGTGATTGAATTGATTTTGCAGGATGGGAGTGGCATTGTTTGGGGTCAGCTGGACCACGATGATTTTGGATGGTTACAGTGAATTTCAAGTGTGATGCTTTTCACCCCAGAGAAGACAGTGGTTTAGATTAAATGACATTCTTTCATCCTGTAGCTATATGTAGGAAAGATCTGCCACTATTTCCTAATACCAAATTTTATTTGGCATTGTAATCTATTTTACAGTCAGTGAGAATTTTCTCTATAGCTACATAGGTGAAATGGGAGAGGCCTCATGAAAAGGCCTTTACTTCACTAAACAAACTTCTCTGATCGATTTCTTATTGGTGTGTGTCAGGCCCTAAGATTGATGCCAGGCTGAAACAGACCGCCCTGCTGTGGGGGGTCCCAGTGTGCTTGGGGAGATAGATCCCTGCATAAACAACAGAATGCCAGAGTGCGTGAGTGTTGTCACGCAGGCACACAGGTCCCCAGGACAGAAAATACAAACTCAATCATACTATTCCTATTTAAAATGTAGTCTTCAGGATGCAGGACAAACCTCAGTGTGGTTTAATGGACCTTATGACCTGGCTCCCGAGAGCACCCAGCCCCATTTACCCACTTTCAGCTCACACCCAGCAGTCAGGGGTTCCTGGTGGTTCTGTTCTAGCCCCCCAAGCCCACTGCCCTTTCCATCATTTCCAGGTCCTTAGGCAGGGAAAGGATTTTGCCCTTGTCTGCTTTCTAACTCACCCTCCCTGCTGCAGATTTCAGGTCACACCCTCCTGGAACCTCTCTGGATGTCTTACTGTTCATGACCTCCAAGTAGAGGTTTTTTCAAGTTCTCAGTGATTGGGAAAAGAATTCCATGGTGCCCCCCTGCAGCCCCCGCAAGCAGCATTTTTATTCAAAGATTGAAAGCAAAAGTATACTCCCTCAAGAGTAAGAGAGCAGATTGGCTCAAAAAGAATAGCTGCATGAAGACGGTGTGGCTTGTGGCCTTTCTGAAGTCTTACTAATGGGGGGGGGGGGCTCAGAGGTTGGCCTTCACTAAGAGCTTGAGTAAGAATTCCTAGAATTAGGCTCCCCCCATTTTCATCCTTTATATGGTTGTCTCAGAACTCTCATGGTGATTTCAAGGGTGAAGAAATCTTAAAACCATAATGTAAATAATGAAATCATTAGCTGAAGTCCGGGTGAGGTAGCAGAGACAGTTGACAAGTCTGCTGAGTGAAGCCAGTTTACACCTGTGCTTATCAGCCCCTCTAGTTAGTGTCTGCTTGAGGGTTGTTGACTTTTAACACCTGTACTCGCAGCTGCGAGCCCCTGCAGGCAGTGTCCACCTGTCTCTCAGCCTCCTTCTCAACATCAGGTCCCTGCTAGGTGGCTTTGTCAGCTGGTCTTATCTGCTGTTGCACAACATTATAATTGCCGTCCCTGTGTCTTGCACCAGACTGTTAGCTCAGGGACGGCAGCATTATCACTGATTAGCAGCAGCATGGTCAGTGTTCAATGAATGAATGAATGAGTGTAGGGCTCGAGAGTTTACTCCAGAGATGCACTGAGTTGGTGAGCCCCACGAATGTGATAGCTGTTCTATTTCATTTCTGCAGGATTATTTCACATCTTGACAAAATTATGTCTAAAGCTAGGATCTGTAACAGGGATCATTTTCTTACACTATATGCCCTCAATAGGTAAACTGTTTTTTATGCCATAATGTGTTTCTAGTTTTTATACTGTATTACTGTAACAAAATTACCAACCTCAAGTGGCATAGACATTTTAGGATACTTTTAAGTATAACTTTATTTTGAGTTTTATGTAATCCATATTACTCATAAAGGGGAAAAATAAAGATCTATTGGCATATTTGATCACAATCTTCAAATCAAATATAGGATATGTTCTTGAAAAATTGTAATGTATGCTGTGAATTGTCATTTCCCCTGAAAATCCATTTGACTTGATGCAAACCCTTTCTGTCGAAGTGGTGCCTCCGTGCACGTAATTACACGCTTCATGTTGCTCTGCGATTGTCCTTTAATCAATCGACACTTAATTGAGCTCTGCTAGGAAAGTATTGGGCAGTAAGCTGGTAGCTATGGGGAAAGACAGAAAAATCAGAATTAGATTTATAATGAGTCTGATTCTTGGCCTCAGGCAGTGTGAAATCTAGTTGAAGAGCTAACTGACATGTACAAAAACACAAAATAATTATGTAGCGTTATAAATCTCTATCTACAAACCTAGGGGAATGTGAAATGTATTTCTCTTTATTTTCTTACTATTCAAAATATGTCCTGAGAATCTACAGGGCCAGCATCAAGGGAAAACTTGTTTAAAATGCAGACTCTAGGCCAGTGTGGCGGCTCACACCTGTAATCCTAGCACTCTGGGAGGCCGAGGCAGGTGGTTTACTTGGAGTTCTAGATCAGCCTGAGCAAGAGCGAGACCATGTCTCCCAGGGCATTGTGGCAGGTGCCTATAATCTCAGCTACGCTGAAGGCTGAGGCAAGAAGATAGCTTTAGCACAAGAGTTTGAGGTTGCTGTAGCTATGACACCATGGTACTCTACCCAGGGCAACAAAGAGAGACTCTGTCTGGAAAAAATAAATAAATGAATAAATAAAGTACAGATTCCAAGATTTGGCCTTAGAAGAACTTAATCAGAATCTGCATTTTTACCAAGGCCTCTAAATCATTGCTATGCCAATTAAAGTTTTTGAAATACTGTTCCAGCAGAATATTTAGCAAACTAGTTTACAGATGACCTGCATTCCCTTACCTGGGAGGACTTATTTAAAATGCAGATTGAGCTGGGATCTATCAAGTCATAATTGCTGACTACTGAACTCAGGAACATGCAGATATTTAAAGCTGTCCCCCACCCAAGTGAGAAATAGGCTCTCTAAAATTTGAGAACCTTTGTTGCACCATCTAGAAACGAGCTAAGTTTAAATAATTTTGGAGTCCCAATAGATTTCAGTAAACTTCATTTTAATAATTATCAATAAATGACATACAAAAATGAGTAAACACTTGATAATTTGTAACTTTGTAACTTTGGATGGAGAAGACAAGAATAATCGGATATGAATTGAAAAATTCCAAAGGATTGTAGAATTATAATTCAATGCAGTTCAATTAAATTAAAAAATATTTCTTTAGTATCTGTTATAGGCAAAGAATTGTATTGCTATAAAGCTGTATTAACGGAATGTGCATTTATTCCTCTTCTAGTATATGTCAGAATCTGCTTTGGGAACACAACAGTACAAATGATATGGACTCATTTTTCCAAGAGAGCTAGTAAAGGATCATTTTGGAATTTTCTTAGAGCTTTGTTTATAAATATCTCACCTCAAAAAAGGAAAGAGCAGGTTGCTTAATGTTTAGGGAATCTCCTAAAGAATATGTTGTGTGAATACCTTATTTTAGAAGAAGTAAGTATCCTATTGGCCAGGCATGGTGCCTGTAATCCCAGCACTCTGGGAGACTGAGGCAGGTGGATTGCCTGAGCTCAGGAGTTTGAGACCAACCTGAGTAAGAGCAAGACCCCATGTCTACTAAAAATAGAAAAACTAACTGTGTGTTGTGGGGGGCACTTGTAGTCCCCTGCTTCTCAGAAGCACAGAGGCAAGAAGATCTCTTGAGCCCAAGAGTTTGAGGTTGCTGTGAGCTCTGATGATGCCTCAGCACTCTGCCCAGGGCAACAGAGTGAAACTCTGCCTCAAAAAAAAGAAATAAAATAAAATAGAAGCAAATATCATATCGAATATGTTTTACTAATTCCAATGTATGATTATGACTACACTAATTAGGCATAATTCTATATTAACATTGAGACTAGACTACAAATATTTCAGCTTTTATCATTTCTAATCTTTGCTCCGTAATTGTATCAAGCAGAATAGGCTAAGCCATCCTGCAGTAACAAACAACCTCCAAATGGCAGTGACTTAGAGACTGTAGTTTATTTTTGCTCATGCCTTCTGTGTGTCATATTTGTCAGAAGTGCTGTGTGCATGGTAGTCATTCAGGGATTCGGGCTGATGAAGGCTCCATCTTGACACAGGTTCCCATGATTGAAGAATAAGGGAAGAGAGAACATGACAAGTCACAGCATCCCGTGAAGCTTTTGCCAGAACTGACAGGTCACTGCTCACAATTCATTGGCCAAAGAAAGTCACATGGCTGCCTGAGCTCATTCTTCTGCATGGAGGGGACTGAATATTTACATAGTCTACCATAGTAAATGGATGAAATAGTTAATTAAATAATAACTAAGCCAATGAGATTTAAATTCCAGCTTCTAATGCAATTGTGAGGGCTACATTTTAGTGAGAACTGGTTTAGGGAGGAAAAAGTAATAGGGTAGAGCCCCAGAAAAGGAGTATAATTATAATGGTATACATAGTACTTTTTTCTGTAAATGTTGTGAAATTTAATTTCATTTCTCTGACTTTCCTCTTCAAACAAGTAACTACAATCAGTCATATTCAATAAACCATTATAGAGAGAATTATTAGCTCTTTTTTTCCTTTTTTTGCAAATATGCCTTTCCTAAAGGATGATGCCTAGATGACGATGTTCATCTAGAAGCAACTACCAGGTGAAAAGATCAGTGTCATTTTCTTCTTTGTCTAACACACCAAAGAAAAAGTCCTGTCTTCTTTATGTAAATGTCTAGTGTTAGGGATGCTTGATTCTACTGGCCTATGCAGGTGAGTGGGATAAACCATTTCTCACTGCTCTAATTCTTTAATTGAATAAAAATAGAAGATTTCTATATATTGTGAACAAAAGTTACAATGTATTTGCTAAGGATTCCTATTAGAGGTAGAAATAGAATGCTGAAAAAATGGATAAAACATATTTCCTATTTTCAAGTATCTCTCAGTCTCGTGTTGTATAAATATATGCAAAGTTAGAAAAATTCTCATTTTTTTCCAGAGCAGAGTGTCTGAATACTGAAGTAGGGGAAGCCAAAGCAGAAAATGTAGAATGAGGCCACGTTGCCCGAGGACTCCCGTGTCTGGCACATAATAGATAGATGTCGCCCATGGTGTAAAGAAGGCCGAATTAGAGGTGGCATGCATTCCCCGGAGTGGAGAGCTTGAGTCAAGGGGACTAGGCAGGACGAAATTTGCATTAGGCCAGACAGATGAGCTGGCAGAGACTGAATTAAAAATCTGTTGGCTAGTGGGACATAGGCAGTATCGGAAGGGGGTCAAAGACAGTCGAGCAACAGTCCTGCTGCCTCCCTTTAGGAAATTCCTGCCCAGCCCAGACTCTCTGCTGATAGACAATCAATGCCAGGACTTGGGGAGTGAACCTAAGCATGAAACCACCAAGCAAACAGGACTTCAAAGCGTCTCCCTCAGGGCCGTGTCTTGCTGAGAAGAATGACTGTATCCAGGTTACAAACATCCTCCTTGCCTTTGCAGTAAAAGTTACAGCCAGGCAGTGAGATCTCAGGACCCCTAGTAGTCGGTGTTTCTGTGCTGCTTCTTTGGAACATCATTGACCTGTCAAAATATGTCCTCCTGTGGGACCACTCCTATTGCTCTGTACTTTCTTGCCAATGAAAATCTCATTCTTGTTAATGTGGCATTATGCTTCATTCTGTCACTGTTGAACAGGAGAGCAGACCTCTGTGTTTCCATGGTAACGTCAAAATTTTTTTTTTCTTTTTTCTACTTCTGAAATCTCTTACTTATGAGAATATATAGTTGGTCTTGGCTGAGTTGATAGGATCTTCTGAGATCGGGAGGGTCCATCACTGGCGACTTATGCCCCATGGTACCATCTTATCGGAGAAGGACACAGGATATGTGGGGTGAACCCTTAGAGGTAAGTAAAAATATAAACTTGGTGGCTCTCTCCCAGAGCCTCCTATCTCGGTGCTGTCTGAAGCTCCTGCTTTTGGTACATCCCTAAAAACAGAGATGGAGCTAATTGGAAGCAGGATAGAGGCGGGGGGGAGACAGTGGGGAGATACAGGGCCATGAGATGACGGAGAGCCCCTGAGAAGTTGTAAATAGGGAGGCAGCGGAAACGGGGTGGAGGCTTTGGGAAGACAGCCCTTCGGGTCCTGACAGTGCTGGAGGCAAACGTGGTGGGCACGCAGCTCCCAGCACCAGCCGGCTTGACAGAGCGGAGTCTATTAAGGCTTCATTGATACATGTGTGAGGTCCTGGAAATATAAACAATCCCGAGTATGGCATACACATGGGACAAATAAGGCACAAGGGGATAGCGCCTCTCAGAAATGCACGTGCTGTGCCTCCCGCTTCACCCAGACCCCTGTGGGCACTAGGGAAGCAACTGTGGGAGGGTCCTGAGACCACGAACAGCACCTTAGGGGGCTGAAGACCACCACAAAGGCCGAACCCTCTAAGGACGCTCCCGGCTGCTGGGTGACATGCCTGTCAGGGAGAGTCAGAGCTGGGGCCACTCTCCTGCTGTCTCCCACTAGGAAGGAAGTCAGCAATTCATCCCGATAGACAATAAATACCAGGGTTAGAAAAGTCAACCTAAAAGTGAAACCACGCAGCAAACATGTCCTTGGCTATAACGGGCACCTCTCTTACCAACTTACTCTATATTTTACTCTTTGTATTTTACTTATAAGGTTATTTTTTCCCTTTAACTACCCCATTTATAAACAGTATAAAAAGCCCAGGAGGGAGAAGGGAATTAACTTGGGGGAATTTTATATGCTATTTAAATAAAGGAGAAGCTGATGACTTATTATTCTCCTTTTAATACTAATTTAAATAGGCTCTCTGTCATTTTACAGCCCTACCGGAGGCCCCAGAACTTAGTTACATGGGTCCCATGAAAAGCGAGAGAGAGAAAGGGACATAGACTAACATAAATCTATTTTAGAAACCCCAAGACAGGAACAGCCGCCAATTTTTTTCACCTTCAATTTTAGAATCTGTGTATGTTTCAAGAGAAAACTAATCCTACAATGTGGGGTGTGTTTATGACTCACTTATGCTTGATTTATCAAAGCCAAATTTTTCTGATAATTCTCAGATAACAGGCTACAGGTGTCTTTGTTAAATCACTTTAAAGCCACGGCGCTCAACCTGTGGGTTGGGACCCACAGGATTTGTATTAAAGGGCCGCGGCATTCGGAAGGTTGAGAACCACTGCTTTAAAGGATAGAGTTCAAAAAGTGAATGTGAGTAAACCAGACTTTCCCCAAACTTATTAAAATTTGATCTTAAGTCTGATTCACCTCTGAGTCTCTAGGAGCTTGTAGGGTTTGAAACATGAGGCAACCTGCTCTTCAGCGGAATTGTCAAGCTAAGCTTTAACTGACAAGGAATATTTTATTTATTAGACACTTATGTCATCAAAGGTTTTAACCAACTCCGTATGGGGCAAGACCTGGCTACTTTCCAATGTATAATGTGCCATCTGATCACTCCAGAGCCACAGGGCCAGCAATTATCTGAGTCATCTCTGCTGACACAATAAAAACAGATTAGCCATCTAAAACAAATGGGTTTGCAATTAGGTCATTAAGAAGATAGCCACCCACTACCCCCTTTTCTCTATCTCTGTCAGAAAAAAAGGGCCAAATGAGTCTGGTCATTTCCTATTGTTACTCCCCTAACCCCTGAGGTATTTGTTGAATGAAAAGCCTATAAACTTTTCCCAGGGTTTTTTATCTTCTGCTATTCTCCTCCATCCTGCCCTAGGTCATTTAAATAAATGTTCCCTGCTTGAATCCATTTGTCCTGGTGGCAGTGATTAATGTACCTGTTGGGTTTAATTTTATACGCATTTTATAGCACCCATTGTGCATTTTCAGTCTTGTTAAATAAGTGCTCCATCTTTTTACACACAGTAAGCATTTTATTTATATAATGTGTATGTGTGTGTATATCTTATTTTAAAAGCAATTTTCTTTTTCTTTGAAAACATAAAGTACCTACAGCTTTAACTGCCTGTGCTTATGTGAGTTCTCTAATGCGTAGGCTACAATGCAAAATGTTTTGACTTTAATAACCAGCTGCATTAATTGAAAATGAAATAGCTTCAAATTTTAACTCTGTATGTATGGACAATGCCTTGGATAAAATTTCCTAGTAACTCACCCAGAAGGAACATCTACATTTTTATTAAATGGTTTTAGGTTAGGACACTTTATAATATAAATTGGTAGGCAGGATTTTCTAACTGAATTTTATAAATTGGGTTTTATTAATGTGAAAGTCCCTATTTTGTTTTAGAGAAAGATTAGTCTATCCTTTTACTTCTTAAGGATTATTTAGCACCTAGACAATTAGTTCAAATCTTGAACTAGTCAGTCACAATTCTTAATAGAATCCTTTTATCTTTGACCCGTGCCAAGTAAATAGATCTTCTGGGAAGACACGCCATCCCAATGCCACCTGCCATCTCCACCTCATCATCAGGAATGCAAAGATTAACACAAACCTAGTATACTAAATTAGAGATCTCAAGACTTTTTTTGTCTGTTGTCAATACATTAAAGGCACTATCCGCCCTTTAAAAACTGCCCCTGAAATGCATGCAGTGCCCAAGTGAGCACTCTTACCCAGAGAGTCTCACTCAGGAATAATCATGACCAAATACACACACACACACACACACACACAAGTGGAAGAATAAGGTTAAGCAAAGATACTTCTTTTAAAAGGTTATACTCATCTAGACCAATACTTTCAAGAAGGTCTTTAAAACACCCAAATTATTTAAAAATTCTGCAAAGGTGTGCAAAGTTTTTATTCGAATTTTAAAATAGTAATTAAAATAAACATTAAAAAGCAATAAACTCACTCAGATTTGCTACATTGCCACATTTTGTCAGTAAGAGACCACCAGCATGTGAACAAAAACAACTGGATTGACTTGCTTTCATGATGATGTCAGAACAAATTTTCCTTTTCCACATTTGTATATATTTCCTTTATTCACAGATCATTTTGAGCTCTGGGTTTTTTGGTTTATTTTGTTTCCCTTTAAAATTCAAACAAGAGTATGTCTCTGGCTTTAAAAGATACCAGTTTCTCATTAGCAGAGACTCTTGTCATGCCATCATATTGTTAGGTAACAACGACTCAGTTTATTACATTTAGGGAGCACTTGCTGTTTACCAGGCAACATTTTAAGCTGCATTCACAATCTATCTCTTTTAAATTTCACAGCCTTATAAACTAGGCACTATTATTAATAATTTTTTATTTTTTATTTTTAAATGTATTTTATTTTAACTGACAACCAACAACTATATGTATTATACATTTACGAGGTACGATATGATGTTTTGACATGTCTACATTCTGGAATGCTCAAATAAAGCTAAGTAACAAATCTATCATCTCACATATTTGTTTTTTGTGGTGAAGATGTTTAAAAGCTGATTTTTTGAGAACTTTTGAAATATACAATGCTTTGTTATTTATTATACTCACCTTTCTGTGCATGGGATCACTAGAGCTCATTCCTTCTAACTGAAATTGTGTATCCTTTAGCCAATGTCTCCCACTTCCCCATCCATATTCTGCTTTCAAAGCCTCTGATAACTATCCTTCTACTCTCTGTGAACTTGATGTTTTTAGATTATGTGCGTAAGTGGGATCATGTGGTATTTGTCTTTCTGCACCTGGCTTATTTCACTCAGCACAATATCCTCCATGTTCATTCTTATTGTCACAAATGACAGAATCCACTCCCTCAGCCCTTTCAGGCTCAATAGTAACCCGCCATGCATAGTTAGTACATTTCCTTTATCCGTTCACTCAAACACAAAAACTTAGGTTGCTTCCATATCTCAGATGTTGTGAGGAGTGCTGCAATGAGCGTGGGAGAACAGATAGTATACAGTCATTTTAATTCCTTTGGGTTTACAAGGCTTGACATTAAGTTCATGAACTTGCCACCATGTACTTACATTAGCAACACTGTACAAACAACTTGGGAAAGTTTCAGAACCTTTGAATATCAGGGTCCCATGTCTGTGTTTGTGTTGACATATGGTAGTGTCTTGCTGAGTTGAGTTTATTTCTGTTGTTGGGTGTTTTGTGTGCTATAAAGAGAATGTCAGAATTTGAATTAGAACAATGAACAAATCTTACATTTTTTGTCAAGTTGGCAAGAGAAGACGTGAAACCAGAGACATATTAGTCCAAGGGAGATAATTCCATGAAGAAAATGGCAGTGTACAAATGGATTAAATGTTTTTCTGAGAGGAGAGAAAGTGTCACTGATGGAGAGAGTCCAAGGAAGACAGTAACAAGCAGAATTTATGAACACAAACACATTGAATTGTTTCTCCATTCCTGCAGTTTTCAAAATTCTCTGTTTTTGACTTTTGATAATTTATTTATTTATTTATATTTATTTATTTTTTTTGGAGACAGAGCCTCAAGCTGTCACCCTGGGTAGAGTGCTGTGGCATCACAGCTCACAGCAACCTCCAATTCCTGGGCTCAAGAGAGTCTCTTGCCTCCGCCTCCCAAGTAGCTGGGACTATAGGCGCCCGCCACAATGCCCGGCCATTTTTTAGTTGCAGCCGTCATTGTTGTTTGGCGGGCCCTGGGGCTGGATTCGAACCCGCCAGTTCAGGTGTATGTGGCTGGCGCCTTAGCCCGTTGAGCCACAGGCACCGAGCAGACTTTTGATAATTTATAACATGACTTGAAGTATTCTTTTTTGAGTTAATCTTGCAATTGGAGTCCTTTGAGATTCCTGAACCAGAACATCCATATTCTTCCCAAGATTTGAAAAGTTTTCAGATGATCATGTTTTAAATACACTTTCTTTCCCTTTCTCTGTCTTTTCTCCTTCTGATACCCTCATAATTGGTATGTCTGTGTGATGGTGTCCTGTTGGTCCCTAATGCTTTTCATTCTTTTTCAATCTTTTTCTTTTTGTTCCTCTAATTGTCTAATTACAAATGACCAGTCTTTGAATTAACTGATTGTTTTTTTCTGCATGACCAAGTCTATTGTTTAAACTATCTATTACATTTTTCAGCACTGTCATTATATTCTTTGACTCCAGGACTTTTGTTTGCTTCTTTATTATTTTTTATTATTATTACTACATTTTTTAATATAGAGTATTACTCTGTTGCCCAGGTCAGAGTGCCATAGCATCATCATAGCTCACAGCAACCTAAAATACTTGGGCTCAAGCGATCCTCTTGCCTTAGCCTCCTATGTCTGGGACTGCAGGTGCACACCACTGTGCCTATCTACTTTTTTTTTTTTTTTTTTTTTTTAGTAAAGATGAGGTTTTACTCCTGCTTTTGTTGGGGTCAAACTCTTGAGCTCAAGCAATGCTCCTCCCTTGGCCTCCCAGAGTGCTAGTATTACAGGCATGGGCCACTGTGCCCAGTTTCATTCTTTGTTATGGATTCTATTTTTTTATTAAACTTCTCATTTTGTTCATGTATTATTTTTCTAATTTTATGTAGTTGTCAATCTGTATTTTCTTACATAATACTGAACTTTAACATCATTATTTTGAATTCTTTTTCAGGTAATTTGTATGTTTCCATTTCTTTGGTGTTGGTTATTGGAACTTTATTAGTTTCTCTTGGTTGTGCCATGTTTGCCTGATTCTTTGTTATCTGTGCTGCCTTGTATTGGTATCTATGCATTTAAATGAACAATCCTGTCTTCCTGTCATCATAGACTTGTTTTGGCAAGTTAAACTCTTCTCTTGTTATGTCTCCAAGCTGATGGGATGGTCTCAAGGGTTGCAGTTGAGTGAGGTTGGATTTGGGTTTTATGACTAATTCTGGGTCCTCAGTGGAACCAAAACTGGCAGGCCTGTTATCATGGGCTCAAGTGGGCTTTGCTCCTATCTGCTCCATAAAACTGGACTATCTCTAGGGCCTTAGTCTGTGGGGATGGTACTGATATTTTGAGGGACAACTTCAGATGAAGTTTTACAGATGCAAGGCCTGTTACTGCATGTACTGACAGCCGTGGCTTCTTGTAGGTCTGTAGCAGGGGTCCCATTAGATCACTGTATGAGTTCCATGACTGAGGTCATCTGAGCTGAGATACAAGGCTGTATTGGGGTCTACAGTTAAGACCAAAATCTTCAGACCTGGCTCCAGGGTCACAAATGGTTGTGTATCCCAGTGGTTTCAAGGATGAGAAGGCCTGTCTTCAGACTTCAGGTGAGAAAGGCTGGAGTCAATTTATAAGGCCGTTATGTAGTACAGGATAATGGAGTAGATTTATAAGGCTATTACGTAGTACAGGATACAAATGTGACTAAGTCAGAGCATCAGCCTATAGGAGCACTGCTAGGCATGCCTACACAGACAGACTATTCTCAGATTATGGATGAGAGGGGCCTGAACCTAGATCCAGTGTTGTTTGAGGGTTCACTATGGGACTGAGATTGGCAAGGTTTCCACAAGGACTCACATGGACTTGTCTCCTGGTGGGACTACTGCTCGGAAGAACTGTTTCAGGATTATAGCTGGGAGGGCCTGAAATTGAGTTTCAAGGTTATTTTAGAATCTTCCCTAAAATCACTGTGGTTAAGCCTGACCTGGTGACACCAGCAGGTGAATCTCCCAGCTCAGGGACAGGATTGCTCCCAGACCTCAGCTAAGAGGGAGTGGAGCTGAGAGATTCAGCTCCTTCCTGATCTTCTCTGGATGGGGCTGGCAAGCCTGCTCATGAATGATGCCCAGACATTCCCTGAACAAGTGAAGTTGCTCTGTGGCTGTGGCAGACAGGAGCTGGATCTGTTTAGGATCTGCTATTAGACAGAAGCCAACAAGCTTATCCCAGTGGCTCAGATGGGCAAATCTCCTTATGGGTCCTTATGCAAACAGTACTAAGCTAGAGTCACAGCTGATGGGGATGGAGCCTTTTTACAGAGTAAATTTCAAGTCTACTACAGAGACTGATGTCAGTGGGCAGGCAGGCCTATCTTCCAAGGCACTAGCATGTGACTCTTCCTGCACTCCTTGGCAGATATATTTGGTAGCTGGCTCAAGGCCAAGTGGGAATATAGAAAGCCCTTTGGAAAATATGGTTCTTTCTGGGTCTGAATCTGGGAACACAGTGGCAGGGTCTGCCATCTGAGTCTGGGTCTGCACTATCTATCTAAATAATCCTGTTAGGTCTTAGGTCCCACCAGTATTGCAAAACCTCTTGTGTGAATTCCAGTGCTGCCATAAAGAGGCTTTTGTCTGGGGATAAAAGTGCAGAATTCTTACTGCTTTGGGGGACAGGGGTTTGAGCAGGGACCTCCTATACTTTCATCTTGCTGACATCATGGACTTATTAATGAATGAAAATTTAAGCAGAGAGAAATCTAACACAGAGAGAGATAAAGTAACTTGCCAAGTTATTCAGCTGACAGGTAGAAGTAGTGGGATCTAACCATAAGGGGTCAGATTTTCATGCCCACACTATTGATCTTTATATACAACTGTTTCTCAGCCTCTTTTAAAAGTGAGACTTCTAAGATTTTAAGACATGTAAACATGTATTTTCCATGTTGTATTTAATCATGGAAAACTCTATGTGACAGAAGTTTCTTTTGATTGTTTATGTAACTGTAAACCCCTTATGCATGCAATCATTTACCACCCAACTAATGTTTACTAAGAATATATACTAAGTACTGGTAATAAAAAAAATGCAAAACATATTTTTTTCTATAGAGTTCACATTCTAATTTGTGATATTATTTGTGGTACTGAAAATTCCAGATAATATAATTCCCTAAGTGTATGATAGAATAAAACAAAATTCTGTAGGCTACCTATAATGAAACTTCCAGAGAGTAGCATTGATGTCTGAGCTGAATCTTTAAGGATAAGTAGGAATTATGAAGCAAATAAAAGTGGAAAAGTCATTCTAGATAGAAAAGACCATTGGTGGGTGGGGGACTTTAAGTAAACAATACAGTGTGACTAAAGTTCAAGATTTAATGGGGCAGAGGATAAAAACACTAAAAGACGAACATGGAGAATCAAGTCAGATGAAATCAAAGAGGGTTGCAGGTGTTGTACAAGTAGCTGAGGTGTTGGTATGACAGGAATGAGGAGTCCTTGCAGATTTTCAGCAAAGGAATAAGCAAGTGAATATGGGGGAACAAATTAACTGAGAAACTGAGAATGGAGGGCAGAATTCAAGCAGGAAATGATAAAGCCTGAAGTAAAGGAAATACTAGTCCCAGTGATAATAGGGGAAAGGCTAAATTAGAGGAAAGTCTCTTGTAATGAAGGAGAGAAACCTTGACTTTCTGGTTGTGGAAGATCAAGCCGTTGAGTCTTTGATCACTGGCTGGGATCTACATCCCCTAACCTAAGAAAAGGCCATGGCATAAAAGGACAGCACCAACATTCAGAAAGAAACAAGAGACAGGGAGGAACAGAATCTTGCCCAAGTGTTACTAGAAAATTGCTCTTGACATAAGCTAATTTAGACTTTTTCCGTTCCTTACAAGTGTCATTAAGTAACATAAAGTGGAACACCTACCTCTTATATTCAGACCAAGGGTTATGACAGACCCACACCTGTAGAAACCTTCGTTTATGACTCCTCAGTTAGCTCTTTCCGTTTCAGCTGTCATTGTTTCCGGTTATTCAAAGGAAGTTTCACCAGGGGTATTGCCTCTGGTGTTTGCCACCGTGACATTGTCCTTGTTCCATTATTTCCCTTTTCCCTGATTTCCACCATCAAGTGACATTCCCATTCACCTATTCAGCAACTATTTATTGAGTCCCTACTACTTGGCACAGAGGGCAAAACTGCCCAAAAAAGGGGGCAGGGGAAGGTGTCCTAATCCTCATGGAGCTTATATATATATATTTTTAAATAATTTTATTGAATCATAATTATGTACATTGGTGCAATCACAGGGCACAATTCATATACATTCAGAAATATTTTTTTTAATAATTTTATTGAATCATAATTATGTACATTGGTGCAATCACAGGGCACGATTCATATACATTCAGAAATATTTTGATCATACTGTTACAGATATCCTTCATGGCATTTCCTTGATCACTATATA
>CAUYON010027727.1:0-31173 GCA_963573935.1 Arctocebus calabarensis
GAGGCTTCCCCAGGAAAGTGCTATGGCTGGGATCACTCCTTGAGTGGCTATCCACTTACCCAGTGTGCCAAAACCAGTCTCACCCTATTCCCTTCAGGGCTAAGGCTGCAAGGCGTCTCAGTCCCCGCCTTTAGGCTGCTCAGTCACTAGATTACTCGCTTCCGCCCAATGCCTGTTTTGTGACCCTGAGGGTGGAGCTTGCCAGGGCAGTTCTCCCACAATGGCTCCACACAGCCCCCACCAAACACTGGCAGCACCATTTGGCTTGGTGGCCCAGTCTGGGGCCCCAGGCAACACTCAAAAAAAAACCCACACTCCTGCCCAGGTTCTCCCAAGGCAGTTCAACCAAGTGCCAAGTCCAAAAGAAACCCAAACGGCTTACAGGCAAGGCCCTTCCAGCCTGCAGTCCCACTGCTGCCCCACCCACAGCCGCCGACAGGACCAGACCGAATGAACAGACGCAACCACTTGCCCAGTCTCTGTCGCTTTAGCCTTCCTCAGGGTGTCCAGAAGCCTCACGCTGTCTCCCTGTGTCCCCAAAGGGAAGTTTCTGGGCAGATCCCGCCTGGCAGAGATGCCTGAAGTCCTCTCTCCCCAGTCTCTTGTGCCCAGCCGCAAGGAAGCTGTTACTCGTCCACCATCTTCATGTTTGTTCCCGTCCTCCAGGATCTTTGCTGTTGTCACAAATGTCAGGAAGATTGTCTTTATTAAGAATGAATAGACTGGCCAGCACTTATTTTTCATAATTTTGATAATAGCCATTCTAACAGGTATGAGGTGATAATTCACTGTGTTTTTATTTTCATTTACCTGATGATTAATGATGTTAAACACCATTTCATACATCTATTGGTCATGTGAATGTTATCTTTTGAGAAATGGTAACACATTGGCTAAGGAAACACAAAGAGACAAGAAGAGTTTCTTCAATAAACAGTGTTGGAAAAACTGAATATCCACATAGAGAAGAATAAAACTGGACTCTTGTCTCATGCCATATGCACAAAACAACTCAAAATGGATTAAGCACTTAAATGTAACACCTGGAAGTTTTGTTGAAGACTACGTAGGGAAAGATTTCATAAATTGGTCTTGGCAATCTTTTTGATATTTCATCAAACTAAAAATTTTCTGCATAACGAAATAATCAACAGAGTTAAAAGGCAACCTCTGGAATATTTACAAACTCTCTCTCTCTCCACACACACACACATATATATACATATATATAGGGAGTTCTCAACCTGTAGGTTGTGACCGTTTTGTAACAATGAAAATACATCGCAGCATTAGGAAGGTGGAGAACCCTATACGTATGAGATATGGTGTTAACATCCAAAAAAGAAAGTCATGAGACTCAGATTTATTTATTAAATAAATAAATAAACAAAAAATAAATAAATAAGTAAATAACCCTATTGAAGAGTGGGCAAAAGGTTTGAAGACCCACCTTTAGCATATCTTGCAAGGCAGGACTAACTTGTGACAAACCCCCTTAATTTTTATTTGTCTGAACAAGCCTTTATTCTGCCTTCACTTTTTTCCTGCAATACCATAAAGATTTCCCACTTCTCTCTTCTTGCTTGCGTGGTTTCTGAGGGGTAGATGAACATGATTTTACTTTTACTCCTGAACAAGTTAGGTGTTATTTTTCTTCCACTGCTTTCTAAGTTTTCCTCATTTTTAATTTTCTAAAGATTAAATACGATACGTTGAAGTGTAATTTTTTTGGATTAAATCTGTTTTGTGTTCTTGGAGCCTCTAAGAACTGTGCTTTGTTGTCTGACATTCACTTGAGGCAATTCTCCGTTATCATTACTTCAGATATTCCTTGTGTTTTCTTCTCTCATAACTTCATTTGCTGATAGTTCCAATATGCACATATTACATTATCTGCAGTCTGATATTTTTTCTTTTTATCTAGTCTCCCCCCTTCTTTTTTTCCCCCCAGTTTGGAAGTTTCTATTGTCATGTTCTCAAACTCAGAGATTCTTTTTTTCATCTATATCCAATTTATTAATGAGCCCATCAAAAGCATTCTTCATTTCTGTTACGGTATTTTTATCTGTAGTACTTTTTATTTCTTTCTTAGAAATTTTAGGTCTGTGTTTACATTACATATCTGTTCTTATATGCTGTCTACTTTTTCTATTGGAACCCACATAGTTGTTTTAAATTGCTAGTTTCATAATTCCAACATTCTTGCTACATCTGACTATGATTCTTATGCTTTTCAGTTTTTCCAAACTATTTTTTTTTTTTATGTTTTAGAATGCTTTGCAATCTGTCACTGAGATTGTACATGATGTACTGGGTGAATCACTTAAGCTAATAGGTTTTTGATGATGTGAAGGGAAGGTTGGAGGTGGGAGCGGGGAAAAGTTATATGGTCTACGCATAAGTGTCAGTATTTTGGGGTGCCTGTGTCCCTGGACTGTAAACCTTGCTAGTGCTTCTGAGTGTTTTTCCCCAGCCTTCTAAGAGGGTTATAATGGGTAAAGAGGGTTAGAAGTGGGTAATTCCCTTCCCCTATGTGGAAAGCTACAGCTAGCTGAAATGTTTTTCCCCCTTTTCTGGATAGGTTAGTCTCTGATAAAATACATTCTCATGAGGATAGTCCTTGTTAAAAAGAACAGAATTCTCAGATTTTTTCAAAATGGATTTTCTTTTATCTCCCTACCAGAAGTATGCACGAATTTTTTTCTTATATTTGTTGTGAAAACCTATAACAGATACTAGAAGTAAGACTCACAAAATTATGGGGCCCCCTGTGACTCTCATTCTTCCTGAAGTTTTCTTTTTTAATTTATTTTTTAAGACAGTCTCACTTTGTCAAACTCTGTAGAGTATCATGCCTCATAGCTCAGAGTGACCTCAAACTTTTGGGCTAAAGCTATCCTCTTGCCTCAGCCTCCCCAGTAGTTGGGACTATAGGGACCCACCACCTGTGTCTGGATATTTTTAGATTCAGGGTCTTGCTCTTGCTTGGGCTGGCTGGTCTGGACTGGTTAAGTTTAAGAAATCTATTAGCCTCGGCCTCCTGTAATTCCAGAATTTGCCACCTCACCTGACCCTCTCTGATGTTTTTAAATGTCAGACTTGTTCACCTTGGGTCTTCAGCGATTTATCAATTAAAGTTCAAGTTTTCTCACCTGCTAATGGGCTCCTGCAGAGGTTTCTACTCCTAGATGTCTGTTCTGGCAAGTTGTGATTCTCTGTACCTCATTGTATCTTTGCAATTTTGAGGATAACAATTTGCCTTGTGATGTCACTTCTCTGACAGATCTAAGAAGAGGTTTTATTTTTTCAAGTGTCTTCCGATTATTACTTGTTGGTAAGACACATGACTGACTTCTATGGTCCTTTCATGCCAGACTATTTGACGTGTTTTTAAAGTAATAGAAAGTGCATCATTAGCATTTGGAATAAATGAATCAATTTTTAAACAGACATTCACAATTTTATTTAACTATTGGCCAAAATAATGTATATTAATAAATAAGCATATCACATATAATAAGAACAATACTAGTTCTTTAAGAACTTAAAATCAATTATCTAATTTATGCAATTTCTAATTTACTAAGATACTTATGTTCTCCTAAACTCTTCATGCTTCCTATGTTGACACTGTTAAGGATAAGAGACAATGTATACATATTATTATTCTGCCTCTATAAATCACCAAAGAAAGACTGTAAAGCATACTATAATAATAATATTATTATTTAAGCAAACTTCTCCAAATGTCAAATGTTTATGTGTTATTTATTTTTCCTTGATTTTTGTACCATAAGTTTCTTTAGAAGGCTGTTGAATGTTTGACCAGAACCATGCCTTTCTGAAGCATCTATAGCAACGGCTCATTATAAAAAGGTGCCAAATGACTCATAGATCCACTGCCTTTTATATTACAAAGGCAACAGAATTACTGACATTCTTTTTAATCTTTACTTTTCTTCTTTTTGTTGAAGTAAGTGTCTTCTCCATATTTCCATGAGCCACAACCCTCATGGGGGTTAAGGGATAAGTGAATAGACAGATAATGTGTATGGGTTATTATACTGCCTCTAAAAATTACCAAAGAAAGAGTGTAAAGCATAATATAATAATAATAATAATATGAGGGAGGATGGAAATGTACATAAAGCATTTAGAACAGAGCTGGGCTTAGGACAAGAAAGTACTTATCCCCAAATACACTCTGAAGCAAACTTCTCCAAATGTCAAATATTTATGTGTTATTTATTTTTCCTTGATTTTTTGCACCATAAGTTTCTTTAGAAAGCTGTTGAGTGTTTGAACAGAACCATGACTTTCTGAAGCATCTATAGCAATGGCTCATTATAAAAAGGTGCTGAATGATTCACAGATCCCTGCCTTTTAACAGTAACAGAATTACTGACATTCTTTTTAATCTTTACTTTTCTTCTTTTTGTTGAAGTAAATGTCTTCTCCACATTTCCATGAGCCACAACCCACATATTATAAAAGGGGACAGATACTAAATGTAATTAAAAGTAGAGGTGGGGGACTACCAGCCAAAGAGAGTGGGTAGCACTAAGGGACAATATTAACATCCACAGTGAAATGAAATGTCATTGAGTCATAGAGGTTTATGGCATGTGCGTCTGCAGCATAACTCATCCCCCAAATACTGTACTGAGTTGCAATTACCTCATATTTTTGAGTTAAAAATAAAAATGTAAAAATGTTAATCACCAATTAGCTTTAAATATTATGGTGTTGAAAGCTATTCAATAAAATAAATTATAAATGAGTGGAAAAAGAGAAGAAATATTATAGAGTGGTCAATGTATGAAATACAGAAATGAAAGATCAAGTGTTTTGGGAATATTCATTATTACTTTTAAATAATGGTTAATCTCAGAAGAGTTTTACCAAATGGAGAGCCATGAAGTTGTGTTTCATTTTATAGTGACATGGGATTTGATAATGGGTTTTGACTCCATCATGGTATCAAGGAAGAGAGTGTAGTTATGCAGAGAAATTTGTTACAACAAAGATTTCTGATCTTTTAGTAATATTTCCTTTACTTCAAGTAAATGGCCTAGGATTGTATATTCCCATCAGATTCCTGATGTGTTAGGAATGATAAAAGAAAATCTAAATCTGCCTTTGAAAGACAATAAAACTGAATCATTCCTTACAGTGTTTTAGGTATGATTTCTCCCTAAGTTTATTTGTATTCATTTATTGATTCAAAATATTATATTAGCATTTATGAATATCAAATATATTCAGATACATTGCAGAAAGAATCATGCTTTTAGTGCAAGGGAGATGAGGAAAGGCTAAATGGGAATTGATGATCCTCTCTTTTCTTCACTTACATCCCAGAAAACAGCTGAGACCCTGCAAAAGGGCAAATGCTTCACCTGCCTGGCCTGCGATGACCTAATTGCTTAGCTGTCAATTCATTCTTCTGTTTCCTTTCACTCATAGATGGCTTGGCTGAGAATAATATGGAATTCATCATACCTCTGAATGAAAAAAGGAGAGCAGAAGCTGAAGAAATCAATCACCTTGGAGTGCTATTTACAGTTTAATATTTTAAAGACAGAAGACCAGATAGTCTGAGATTATGCAGTTCTGTATGTTGTAACAGAGGAACATCTGTGTAATCTTAGAGAAGGATGTTTTCATGTTTCAAATACATACAAATCATTAACTTGGTGAAGCATACATATTTTAAACCCGGATAATAGTATAGAGTCTTCATAGCTCTTGTCATCATGGAGAACTCCTAAAACATATGTTGAACTACATGTTGAACTCTCTCTATTGGAAAATTAAGAGTTGAGACAGGTATTTTCTCACTATTGGAGAAAAGAAAAAACAAATTTTTTTCATAGAGTACAAATTTTTACCTAACTTAGTTAAATAAGTGATTGTTAGTGAAACTGATAATTTAAAGAACACATTAAGAGGCAAACATTTTTTTGATATTTGGAAACACCAAATACTATCATATCAACTCATTATGGCTAGCTGGTCAACTAGGCATTAGTTGTCATTGTGCTTCTTTAATCCTGTCCTAAATATCCAAATACATGGGTGTATATACAGTCCTACAGTATGGTATATCATCTGTCTTGGCTTCTGCACAAGGAGTCTTCTGCAATAACTTTGAACTCTGGGACTTATTAATGTTGTGGAAAGAAAAACTTTAGGCATAGCACAGTAGTTCATACCTCTAAATCTCACATCTGGAGGAGACTGAGGGGAGAGGACCACTTGAATCCAGGAGTTTGATACCAGCTTGGGTAATATATCAAGACCCCTGCTATCTCTACCAAAAAAAGAAAAAAATTAGCCAGGTGTGTGGCACAGCATCTGTGGTTTTAGCTACTCTGGGAGCTCAAACAGGAGGATAACTGAAGCCCCGGAGTTTAGTGTTACAGTAAGTTGTGATTGTGTCACTTCATACCAGCCTGGGCAATAGAGCTAAACCCTGTCTCTTAAAAAAAAAGAAAAAGAGAGAGAGAGATTTAGATAACCTAAGTTTAATCAAGTCTATTTGAGCAAAGTATGATCCATTAATCTGTTAGCATTCAGAAACAGAAGGGGTTCAGAGAACTCTACTTATCAAAGGTGGAATTGAGTATTTAGGATTCACATATTGAAATCAGAAGTACAGAAATAGCTTGATTGGTTACAGCTAGGCATTTGCCTTACTTGGTATGGTCTGATCAATTGGCAATTTAAGATGGAGGAAAGGAAAGCTCAGAGGCTGGTGATTGACTAAGACCTCGCTATCTAACAAAATATAAACTCCTAAATTAGGTTGCAGTTTCTTAACAAGGAGCTTAGAGTAGGAAGATAGCCTCAGGCCAATGCCCTCTGCTTGTTTAATTTACGCAAAAAATAAACAAATTAAGACAAAACGTTACTGAGCACAAATAATTGCTGGCTGTCCTGGGGGCATGAAAAGGAACCAAATCAATAACCCCTCATCAATTTTATAGTCTAATTGGGAAATACACCTATAAAAAATAAAACTGTATTTTATATGTATATCCTCAGGGAATAATACAGTTCTAGCATGTAGCAATGGCTACATATGCTAGCCATTGGAAAACAATTTCAGGATAAAAATATATGAATGAATGTGGTAAGGAAAGAAATATAATTCTCTCTATATACATTATAGCACTTTATACTATTGAGTGTTGGCCCAGGTTCTGGGCAGGAGTAACTCAGGAGCACCAACTATCCTGAGATAACAAAACTCTCCAAATAACAGATATGACAGAAATTATACTTTTTGGTAGTTGTGTGTCAGAGCCCCTGTGGCCCTGGTCTTGATCGCTTCCGGAAGCAAACAGGCATGAGGCGGATTAAAAGTACAAGCTTGGGCCTGGCGCCTGTGGCTCAATGGGCTAAGGCACCAGCCACGTACATCTGAGCTGGTGGGTTCCAATCCAGCCTGGGCCCACCAAACAATAATGGCGGCTGCAACCAAAAAATGGCTAGGCAATGTGGCAGGTGTCTATAGTGCCAGCTACTTGGGAGGCGGAGGCATGAGACTCACTTGAGTCCAGGAATTGGAGGTTGCTGTGAGCTGAGATGCCACACACTCTATGCAGGGTAAGAGCTTGAGGCTCTGTCTAAAAAAAAAAAAAAAGTACAAGCGTGCAGGAGGCGGGCTAACCTTGATTGTAGGGTAGGCCTGACCTCCACAGTAACATTTTAATGAGAGGGCACAAAACAGGTGAGGGGAGTATTAAACAATGACTATGTGCCAAAGGATCACCATGGACTCAGGCTCTTTCTCCAAAATGAGCACCTGCGGATGAATTGCCCGAGGGCACCCCCCCCCCTCCAGCAGCAAATCTTCTTGCTCAGAGGTCATCTGGCTCTTGGGTCCTCTACAGTTGTGTGTTGAATAGAAATGGTAGAAATTTGTTTCTTAGCTCAGAAATATTGGACATAGTCATTAA
This sequence comes from Arctocebus calabarensis, assembly GCA_963573935.1. NCBI lineage: Eukaryota > Metazoa > Chordata > Mammalia > Primates > Lorisidae > Arctocebus > Arctocebus calabarensis. The sequence continues at coordinate 7,965 of CAUYON010027727.1, forward strand.
CAGTACAGCAGATGTTTGTGGCAGACTGAAATGTAATAAAAATTTGGGTTCAAGCAAAGGGATAAGTAGCAAATGACAAAAAGAGGAATCTAAGAATTTATCAATGAGCTGTTGAGAGAGTGCATGTTTTGTTTAACAAGGTGGATTCCTTTTGTGGCCATGAATTCCAGCTGCATTGCAGAGAAACTAAAATGTCTGTTTAAGGAGAGAGAAGGGAAGTAGGGAAGGGAAGGGAAGGGAAGGGAGACAGTGGGGCCTAAGTAAATATTTTGGATAGTGGGGTGGAAAGCCTCAGAAAAATTGATATTTAATGAATATGTAGGTAAAAGGCAGGTGGATGGGGCTTTAAGTGCTTTCTACAGTGAGAAAAATGCAGTGAAATCTTCAGCCACGTGTTCAGTAAAGTGGGCATAATTTGATGCAAATAAAACTCAGGACTGACGAAAGAAAGTAATTTCCCCATAAGTATTTTAAATACATTTTCATGTATAGAAATAACACGGCTCATCAAAGCATTTAAATATATTTAATACATATTTTGAAGGTCAGTTTCTTCATGTGTTTGACAAGGCAAGATACTTTCCATTGTCATTAACTTTTACGTAATATAAAAATTAATCTGTGTCCAATTAATAGGCCTTTTTTTCTTTACCAATTATAAAAGCATTACAAGAGTGTTTAGAAGGTGAATTTTAAGAAAGGACTTGAAACAAATGAATAGCCCCACAGGAAATGAAAAAAGGAGTGGATTATCACATGCCACAGATAAAATGGGGAATAGCAAAGAATGCGTTGTTGTAGAATGCCATAAAATTATGATACGGTTAGGCAAGGCAATGGCAGAACAGTTTATTTTTTTTCATAAGTAACATGAAAAAGTATTTTTACACTTAAATTAATAGGCAAATGATTACCAGGTGAAAGTGATATTTAAAGTGAAGAGGAAGTGACTTTTTCAAATATGTCAAAGTCTGGAAAAATTAATGAATTGACTTTTACGTGAGAAGTCAGTAAATCTTTCAATAAGAAGTTTCAAATCACGAGCCCATTCAGAACTCAGCTGTGACTTAAATGGCTCATGTCTATGGGAGAAAGAAGGTGGACATGATTACAGTAATTGACACAGCATTGTCCTTAAAGATGCTCTTGGCAGTTCCCAGAATGCCTCAATAGATAAAAGGTAAGATATGAAATGTTGCATAGCTCTTTGTTGAGAATGGCATTCCTGTATTAGGGGAAAAAACTGGCAAAAAATGCTAAGTGATAAAAGTGCTCACATTCACAGGAAAATTAACCTGTTGGGCATTTTGCCTATGTGTTAAGTTAGCGTTAATGAAATTACCATAAATCAGATATGTGAGCAGAGCAGAGGTTAGAGATAAAGCAAGAAGTGAAGCATACATACCATGGTATGTGATATACGACATATACTCTTGAGGCCTAAGGACTTTAAAAGTTTATATTTCAAGGGAAAAATGAAACGTTTTAAGTAACAGATTCATAGAACAGTGGTGACAGTGCAGTGCTTTGAAGACAAGCATTTGCTTCAGAGGATCTGACCAATCACTATTGCCTTAGTATCTTACCACATGTCTATACCCACTCATCACTGTGGTGCATTGCCACCATACACTGGGACAGGTAGTCACGGGACCCTCTAACATAAAAAAAACCCTAAACCAGAACTTTAAGCACTATAAAATAAGTCAGAATTAGGAAGGAAGGTGTATAGAGTTGGGTGCAATCCTACACATACAATGTGCTATTACCTTAATTAACATACTGTGTCCCCTGAAAAGAGAGAGCAAATTGGAAAAAAATAAAATAATTTATAACTTCTAAATGGACACCAGTAATTTCATAACCACCAAATCTTATTTTCTTCATCCTCTCACTTGCACTATATAGCATTGTTTTCAAATCTTTCTTCTTGAAAGTCTTCATTTTCAAAGACAGTACAGATTTTTTCCCTCTCTTTCACTTATTATACTTTATTCTATTATTGTGATTATTATGGTATTCTCCAACTTTTTGTCCTAAGATATGATTCCTAGATGGACTTAGTTCCCTCATTCCACATTTTTCCTTCTGTTACTATCCTTTACTAACACACTTTCAAAAATTTCTTTCACATTGGCAAGACTTAAAATGTCCTTTTGATTAAAAATATGCTATTTTTACTTATTGTTACTCTGGATACTTGTTTTCAAATGTCAGGTTGTAGCTCTACCTCGGCACAATGCTAAACTTTGATCATCCTGTCATCAATCAACAAATTACTCATCTCCTCCTCTTTGGTAATAATATCACCAACTTCTTGGTCTGCCACCATCTTTGGCTAAATATCAGGTGCAATTGTTTTTTGTTTCTCTCTCTTTTAATTCTTATCAAAAAGTGTTGCATATATACATTTTCTTATTTAGATCATTCTGATACTGGTCTATTACTGACATAGTCACCACATTTTTGCATTAATTTCCTAAATGTTTTTCTTGCCTCAAATTTCATATATGCAATCTGTTCTTCAACTTACAGTAGATATTTTTGTTGTAAGCCAGATATCTAAACATCACACATTCTCATTCAAATGCCTTTGTGTCCACCCTTCAAGCCTACACAGCACATTTCTCACTCAGAGTTTGGAGCATTGGAGACATTCCACATTGCATCTCTGGTTTTTCCCGACTTCACATCCTTAAACCTAATTCAAACCAAACAGAATCCTTTGATATATGTTTTTTAAATACCCTTTTCATGTTCAAACTGTTTCTTGATTCTGAGAAACACTGAAAAACCATATTCCTCTCCAACTTAGACACTAATTCAAGAAGCAGTACATATAAACTTCCAAAGGTCCTGTTACCCACAGTAATCACTTCCTCTTCAGGGCTCCAACAGCTGAATGCATAAAATCATTTAACATTTATCACATTCTGCTTTCCATTAATACAAGAAGACCACAGAGACAAATCCTGTAATTTGATGAACCAAAAGGCTTTCCCAAAGAATGATTTTGAGAATGGTTTAAGAAAACAAAGGATCAGATTGGGATGAGTAAGGTTTTTTGAGTCAGTGTTAGAAATGAGGATTAACTCAGATCGCTCAGTAATTGGGTAGCTCCAGTTATAAATACACATTTCAAAATGAAGTCAGGAGTCTGACTGATAAGAAAGCAGTAGTCATCATGGCCTGTGGCTCAAAGGAGTAGGGCACCAGCCCCATATGCCGGAGGTGGCAGGTTCAAGCCCAGTCCTGGCCAAAAAATTGCAAAAAGAAAAAAAAAGGGAAAGGATATCATTATATTAAGACATGGGACAGAAAATACTTCTTTTTAACTCAGTAACTGTCATTTTCTATGTCTGCCTCCTCTTGTCTCTAGCCCTCTAACTTTATTATGAGAGGTAAAATTTGGCTTTTTCAGTGCAAGCTGATTTTTACTTTCATTTATAGACAGTGTTTAGCATTGTCCTTTGTGTGTATATGATTTATTTTATAACTTCAATGTAAATACATTACCTGTTTGTTCATTGTTTTCTGGGGAAATTATATAATGAACTGGTCAAGAAGCAATTCAGGAATTGCATGAGTTCCAGTCTGGGTCCCTATAATTTGCTATTTTTCAAAATAATCACCTGTCTGGGATGTTTACTCAGAAATAAAATGAGAATAATAGCACATATCTCATAGTCTTGAAATAAATAATGAAAGTAATAATTTCTACATTTTGTTGTGTAATTGATCAGCCTTTTCAAGTTCCCAAAAGCATTATATGAATATTCCATTATTATCATACAGTTCCTTGTACAAAGACCTGTACATAACTTTATTATCACTAAAAGTAAAAGAGAAAAATATACCATTATTAAAACTCTAAGACTCTCACTCTTTTATTTTGTTATTGTTATGTGTATAAAATCATTTCTAATTTCACTTTATAAAATCTAGTAAAATTTTATGATTAAATATTTTAAATTTTTACTATTTAGGATAATTTTTACGAAACATTTTGGTGATAGGATGGTTATTTGAAATCATGTACCTATATGTTTTCATCACATAAAAATGTGCTGTTGAGAATTGAGTTCTGTTTAATTTGTTTTTTGATGTCCACAGTCAAAGTAAGGGAAAGTAAGAATATTAAGAAAATATATAATAGAAAATTTGATCTTTTTCCTTAATGTGATTACCTAACTGTCTATCTTTTAAAATTCCCTTGTATATATGTTTATTTCTTATAGTTGAACTATGCCATAAATTCTGATGGGTACATAGTAAGTGCTCAATATCACTGAATTAAGTAATTGAAGAGATTTTGCCACCTTGTTTAAAATGTAATGAAATTTCACAGACTCACAAGTGCTAATAGAGTAGGCCCTGCACCGAAAGCCAGAGCACAGATAGACAGACATAAAAGTGATAGATCATCTTGAAGTTCAGAATCTTGTCAATAAACCAAAATATATCACGTACTTTTATTGCACTTAAATGTCTCAAAACATTCCTCAAAGAAAGACATGAAGAGAAAGGAGAAACAGAAGGAAAGTGGAGAGAGAAAGAAAGAAAAAGTGTATTATTAACTTGGCATGAACTCGATCCTATCCCTCAACTAAGATTATCCTTCAAACATGTCCTCCTTGTGAGTGATACCTGTTATCCGATTTATTAATCCCATGACAGCAGCACATGTGCCAGGAGACGGAGATTTCATCGTCTCTTCCATTCCTGCATCGCGAGGAAATATACAGGAAATGCTGGGATGGCCTTGCCATCTCTCACGATTGGTTTGGATATTTCAGAGAGGCAGCTCATTTATGCTTCAAGATTAAAAACTCATTTATGTATCAGCATCATAATTAGAAGAGCTACAGGAAACGAAAAATAGACTCACACCAATGTGGAAAACAGACAACACTGCCTAATTTTTTGTTTTACCTTCCAACTTTTTTTTTTTTTGGCAAATTTGAATTGTTTGTTTTCCAAGGATGTCATCCTTCGTGGCTCTGAGGGTTTAATCAGGTGTTGAGAGGACCAGAACGTTGCCTCGCAGCTCTCCTGACTGAGCCCCACTTGGGCAAGTGTGGTGCTGGAGTCTTCTGCTCTTGGCACCTGGTGCATCATTTGGTACATAAAAATAATTAATATGTGCTGAAGGAACAGCTATAATCCTCTTCTTCAAGGGAGGGACAGTGCACAGGTTTTCTCCACCCCCCACAACCCACACCTTAAGTCAAGGAATCCTCTGGAATCGGAAGGGGAGAATTGGATATATTCCACAGTTTGAAGGATAAACACCAGCTTTGCATCAGCAGTTTTATTTGGCCAGTGAAAGTGAAAGAGTCTTTGCTACCAAGGGGACAATTCACCACAGGAATGGTTCCCACTATGAAGCTAGAAGGGGGTTTAATGTCTTTTAAAGCTCTTATCTGAACCTTCTGTTGAATTTCAACTTCCAGAGTCTGCAATTCTTAGCAAAATGTCTTGTATACAGAGGTTGAGGATAAAAGGGCTAAATAAGGTAAGTAGATATGTGTAAATACAGAATATTAGTTGGTGATGAATGCTTAGCAGAACATAAAGCAGGGAGCAAAGATTAGGAATATCAAGGGCGAGTGCAATTGATATAAGAGGGTTATGGAAGGATTCAGTGATGAGGTCAACTTTGAGTAAAGATATGAAGTGCATAAAGGAGTGAGCCAGGGGTCTCTAAAGAGCAGCGGGAACAGCAGGTGCGAAGGTCCTGAAGTGGAAGCGTGTTCAGTATGGTTGCATGGGATGTGTGAGGCCCTGTGGGTCTTGAAGATTGAGGATAGTAAAAGTGACAGAAAGAGATTACTGGAGGAAATGGGCTTTGGGTCCTGGAGAATGTTAACTACATCAGTTTTGTTCTGTATGAGTTAAGAGGGTTTTGGATAGGCAGATGCTAGGTCAGGCTTTTTTCTTTTCTTTTTTTTTTTTTATTAAATCATAGCTGTGTACATTAATGCAATCATGGGGTACAATGTGCTGGTTTCATATACAATCTGAAATAGTTTTATCAAACTGGTTAACATAGCCTTCATAGCATTTTCTAAAGTATCCAATGTACTCAGCCCTACTAGGTCAGGCTTTTTAACTGAAGGGTACTTCATGTCAAGAGTTCTGGAGTAAACTACCTGAATTTGAATACATGCAGGAATGTCCAGTATATCTTATAAAGTCAACGTCATCACCATTCTTAACATGCTTCGTTACTTTATCGACCATCCCTCGGACACACACTCAGACACTCATGGACACACTCATGGGCACTCTGCAAATGACTTGTAGGATGTCAATTTCTTCAAGCGCATATTGAGTTAAGCCATTATGACAGGAAAAGAGTACATGCTAAAGTTGATAAAAAATGGCAGTAGCCCAGTAAACATGGGCAATTCATATACATAAAACAGTTTCTTTATTTTAAAAAAGGATGGCAGTCTAAGTATGCACCAATGGCAACTGTTTTGACCATTAAATTATAAAGTTCCTTTAAAGCACTTAGAAAATTGCATGGCACACACTAAATTTATTAGCTAGAATAAAAGGCTAAATGAAACTGTATATATATTAAAAGCAATATTATAACTTACCAAAAAAAAAAAAAAGAAAGAAAAAGAAACAAAGCAGCACGTTTCTTTCACATAACAGTTTCCCGGGAAGGCAACAGCAAACCCTCAATGACAACACAACCCATGTGGTGGAGGGGTTCTCAAAGTCCGCCTCCAGCACGACGGTGAAGAGGCAGAGAACATTTGGAAAAAGACACAGTCATAGACAGCCAGACCCCAAAGTGGCACACAACCACTCGCTTCCCCAAGGGAAAATTTAATTGTACAAGTATATGGCCGTGTCTCTTTGCAAGGTGGCCTGAGAAATTAATTGACTATCCAGAAAGCCTCGTGCCTGGTAACTACCCTATTCCCAGTAAGAACAGAGAATGGATTTAGTGGAGGACTAAAAATGTCTGCCGCAATACAAGTACATGGTCAATAAATACCAGCTATAATATATATATGTTTATTAATTATTATTATCATTTTTTAGCCACAAAAGAAAAGGTTGGAGAAAAGAGGAAACCCCGCATTAGTTCACAGTCACATATGGATGGGCGGGGGTCAGGGACATATGAAAACAAATGGCTCCTGCCCCTCCTCCCACCCCTGGGTACACAGCCCTAATATAAGGATAAAATATGGGTGGATGATTTCTTCCTAAAATGTAGAAAAATCGGTTTTATTTGTGACATTTTCAGTATATGTGGCCTCAGTATTTATCCTCATTATTCATTAATGAAGGCACAACTATAACCGGATCTGATTTTTCACCACTCAGGAATAAGAACAAGGCAGATTTTCACTTCATTATTTTCTTAATTTCGTAGTCCTCTAGAAGTGGATGGTTTTGCCTCTTAAATTTTTCACACATTATTTGAAAGTAAATTAGAAAATTTTTAAATAATATTTTATTATGGTTAATGTTCATTTTCCCTTTCTATTTATACAAATAACGTGGGAATAGTAGAATGATAATAATGGAATACAAATCTATTAATTTCAACAACGACAGAAATCTTTCTGCTGCTGAAAGAGGGTGGTTTCTATCTTTCAGACTTCACAGGAAATATGGAACAGCTGCTTCACCGTATTTCTACAAAATAATCTTTAAAGTGCATGAAGAATTCCTTCCTTAGAATGCAGAAGCCTTTCTTGTAACCTCTCCATCTCTCTGCATTTGGATTATACTTTTATTAATCTATGGCACCTAACATTTCATTGGACCATTACCTTACCACGTTGCTGTGCATTGGCCTCTTTGTCTATCCTGAGTACTTAATTTTCTGTGCATTACCAGTTCCAGTTCACAAGTCTGCTTTTCTTATGAAGTCTGTCAACCATGATAAATTGTTTCAAATAAAGCCATATTGTGTAAACACAGATACATAAAAAGTAAAATACCATTGACCATAAAAGGACATGTTAAATACAGCACATTTCTTAAAAGGAAAACAATAACAACACTGGTTCCTTGATAATTCTCACTCCTTTTCTGATTCTTTCTAAAAATACAAGACTTGTTAGTTAAACATATTCTGAATTCCTTAACACACGGTACAGGATCGCAACTCTCTAATGATAAGACCAAGCTGGGTAAAACACTAAGCAATATGTTTAAAACGTAGCTCATTTCTCATAGCTCATTAGCCCCCTGAATGAATCTGTCCAAATGAAGGCAAAATGGGTTTAAATTCCTAGGACACATCTTTTCTTCTTCAACTCGTGTAATTTCCACTTTCATTGCTTGCTCTCAGAGCAAAGAGCCTTTTCATTAATGACAGAATTTTGAAGCATCACTAAAGTAATGAGGAGAGAAACCAAGAGGGTCAGTTAAAGAAATATAGGAGACTAAGAAATTGCCTACCGAGAAAAAGTTACACAAACGCTTAACCCAAGAGCACTCTCTGGGGTCTGTGGTTTTGCTATTTTATTCAGGAAAAATTATGTGAATAGACAAAGAATCACACCAGGGTTTAAGTTCATCTTTTATCAAAGGGACAGCCTCACGTTTCTTGGTTTGGAATCACAAAACTATTTCGATACGGTTTCATTAGACTGCTGTGTGGAGAATCAGTTTACAGCAGGAACCAAAAAAGCAGAGCGTTTAAATGATTCTTTAAGAATGATTCCTGTAACATGCAGCTTGAGGAGGTGGCTTTTAATGATAAAAAGAAATGGAGAACAGTAACAGGGCAAATATACAAAGATATAGATCTTTCTAAATAGAATTCTTAAAGCTACATCTTAAAAGTCATATACATGTGTGAAAATATAAAATAAATTATTACAATTTGTGTTGGGTATGTAAGATAAATTGTGAATAATTTTACTGGCATACACATGTAAGTTATATATGTACTTAGGAAAAATGTGTTATAAATGAATATTCTTGAGGTCAAATAGAAATAAAATCAACATACTGGCCAACTTATAGTGTGAAAAGTAGAAATTTGAGGGTTATTTTTATTACTTATTTATTTATTTTTCTCTTTTAGGTTGCAGCCACCATTGTTGTTTGGCTGGCCTGGGCTGGATTCGAACCCACCAGCTCAGGTGTACGTGGCTGGCACCTTAGCCCGTTGAGCCACAGGTGCCGAGCCTGAAGGGTCATTTTTAAATGAAACAATCAAGGGATCAAAAACCAAAAGTAATTTACTGAGAGTTCTAAAATATATTCTAAATAGTGAAAACTTGAGTTCTAAATATTGGAGAAGTATTGAGCATAGGTATTTTAAAATGGGAATTCTTAATTCCTGAGGGATATAACAAACCCAATTTGGAACATCAATGTATAGGATGATTATACATAAAATTAAGTCACAGCTAAAGAATGAACAAATATGCATCAGAAAACTGACCCAGAAGAATAGGTCAGATAAGTTATTTACTTTCAATTACCAGAAATAGTATCTGTAATATATTAAATCTGATGGCAATAAGACAAATAGCATACACACACACACACACTATATATATATATACACATAGTTGTTGTTCTAAATGGAATTTAAAAACTGCAGTAGTAGAAAACCTCCACATTCAAATATTTATTCCAGCATGATATTGATTTCTGGAAAAATGTGTACTCAATTTAAAATCTGTTGGTGCTTAATTCGCTTCAAACACCATTGTTAATATTTTCTCACAAACGATTATGACATTATACTTGCTTTCATAAGCAATCCATCATTAAGTATTTTGTTTACGCTTAAGTGAAAGATATAAAGGATTAAAAAAAAAGAAAGAAAGAAAAATATAAAGGATTAAATTGATCCACCTAAGATGAATACTACATTATAAATGGAACAAAAGATAAATATAAAATACCAATAATTTAAGTTTTAGTAAAATATAATTAGGTAATTGTGGAAATACTCTACTTGCTGTAGGAGCACTACTTCTTAGAATCTTTACCAAGAAATTATTTATGTCCTTAGATTTTAAACAAAGTCTTCATCCAAACAAATGAAGTATACTTGAAATTTAAAAAGCCATCTTTCTGAATAAATTAGCATGATTTTGTAATTGAGCTTACTGCAACTGGAAATTACACTTAGAATCCGTACAGGAACTAAGGTCAATATGAATTTTTCAGTTTCTTCGCCACTTTATTTCCTGTTCATTTTTGTTTTTACAACATTTTCATTTCCTCTGGTCAAATTAGTAAAATTCATGCATGACTGAATATTTGTACTCTGTTGATCTAATTAATTTTGAACTTTAAAGTATGGAAGTAAATGAGCACCTTTTATTGTACTGTAAGTAACTGTATTTCCATTAAAAATTTCTCTTGATCTTTCACAGTAAAATTTTAGACCTTTGAGTTTTGAAACAATGAAGAATTAGATTGCTAGTCAAGCTAGAAGTCAACTGTTTTAAAATAATTTTCAAGTTCAAAAGATATATTAAAAATTATAAGTACTTTGCATTTATGTATATACATCAATGTCATATGCCATATTGTATAAGTATTATTGGCTGCCAAGTAAAAACATTTCTTTTATCTTAAGGGAATAGGAAATGAATTAATTATGTCTAAAATACACATACTCTGGTTAGAATATGTGATGACTTTTGAAATATATGATGGACTGTATTTGTTCCAAGGAAATTATAATCATAAATCATACTTTCCGTTTACAGTGATTATTTATCAATATTTCTTAGTTTAGGTCAAATCAATAGCTTGAAGGGACTTATATGAGTGATCATTTGGTGTATTTTGTATTTTTTTTATTCAATAAGCACTTTTTTTTCTTTTTAGAGATGGAGTCTCACTTTATCACTCTCAGTAAGAGTGCTGTGGCAACACAGTTCACAGCAACCTCCAACTCCTAAGCTTAAGAGATTCTCTTGCCTCAGCCTCCCAAGTATCTAGGACTACAGGCACAAGCCATAACACCTGGCTATTTTTTGGTTGCAGTTTGAAACCACCACCCTCAGTATAAGGGGCCGGCGCCCTACCCACTGAGCCACAGGTGCCTCCCTAAACACTGTTTCAATTTAAATGCTTTTGATTTGTTCTTACATGTCTCAATCATTATGTGATACTCTGCAATTTATACTCTAGTCTCCTAAAGTAGGTCTGATGATCATGATAAGCAATATATGTGAGATTATAAGGAGCAGATGGTCTAACATTTTTGAGCTTTTGTTGGAAATATTTTGATTAAAATATATAGTTAAGATTTCTCAGTTGCAAGGAACTGGCTTTCAAAAAATAATGTTTGCAAAATTCTGCTAAAATCTACTAATTTTATCATGAATAATTTTAAGCAAATGTTTTTATGATCTTGCAAATTCTAGAGTACCATTTCCTGAATTATTTTATATAACTTAAAGGGTATTTTTGTTTTGTTATGCTTTAATTTAACGTTTTTAGAAGAGTTTGTCTCAGAAAAGCAGGTCAATCCAATCGAGTTTATTTTAGCATCCCAAATCTTACATAGTCAAAATTGAAAGAAGGATCGGGTAGAGGAATGTAAAACTTGGTTTAAATGCTAATTCTTATTTTTTACACTCTTTTTGACCAAGGAAAGCTATATAGCACAAAGTTAAGTGAAAGTAAAGGTTAAAAGCCTGAGTCATTTAATTATAAGAAACACAAATATTATCTCACTTTTACGAACAAGGGAGGTTTCAGTCCCTAAGTGCACCCTGCCTAGAGCTCAAGTATAAAAAAGCAATATATTAAGTTGATTGTAAATGATAAAAGTAACATTTTTAATTCTCTGCTTTCTTTAAGTTAAAAATGGGGAATTTGACTAAGTTCATTTTCTGGGATCATGTATTGTTTTGTATTTGTTTTGTTTTTATTTGTGTTTTGCTTTCATATTTCGTACATCACAAGGGTTGAAGTGAAAATAAAACTAATGAGGATAGTGGAAATAAGCAGGTGGACGCTATGTGATAATTACCTTTACTACTCATTGTTTCTGAAAGTTTAACTTCCCATCTGAATGGAAATGTAATTATAACTCAGTCAGAATACAAAGATGAATAAATCTTGTGCTTCAGCATTCATGTAATATATTTCACATGCAAAAGTTCAATTTCAATCTCATTTCTGGAGCTGCGTCTTTTACTACACCATTCTCAATTTCCCGACATTATGATGGTGAGGAAATGTGTTATATAGGCTTGGGTGTTAAAGGCAGAGATAAGAGGAGCCTCATTGTAAAAGAATTTATAGGGAATATGTTTTCTTCCACTTCTTCAATGAATACGATAATGTTATAGTATCAGGGAATATAAGAACATTAAAATTCTCAGATCTTTGCTCTGTAAAATTATTAATTGACAGGACAGTGTCTGTGGCTCAAAAGAGTAGGGCCAGCGGTGGTGGGTTCAAACCCAGCCCCGGCCAAAAACTGCAAAAAAAAATTATAAATTGGCTACAGAGTACATTGTGATCCTTTCCCATTCATCCATGCATTCTTTCATTCATTCATAAATACTTCGTAAGTATTCAATAACTATTTATTGATCACTTTCTCTTTGTCTGCCGTTGTACCCTTGGAATAAAAGGGTGAACAAAACAGAAATTGTACCTACCTTCAGAGCTCACAACTTAGGGAGGAGACAAAAATAATTCCCACAATGGCAAAAATAAATATGCCACCAACAATTGGTTAGGAAAAATATTCAATACTAAAAAACGATGGAAAAATGGTATTTGACCTATTCTGAGGGGGGGGAAAGAATGTCTCTATAATGAATTCTTAAAAGGGATGATAAAGAATGACTAGATTAACAAGGTGCACAGTGGAAGAACACTTAGACAACGGCACCGCCATATGCCAGAGAGGAGACAGCACAGGGTTTCCTTGTGGAGATGACATCAGGTCAGTGTGGATAAAACACAAAGAAAGAAGAGAGAGGGCAGGGGAGGAGGTGTAGACAGCAGCTGATGCGTGGGGTCCTCTGATATTGCAGTAGCCTGGGGTTTGCTTCCAAGTAACTCATTTGTAGTTTTCATTAAAGGAATGGTATTAGGGTTCCTTGGTGACATCCTGATTTCTTGTCCAGGTGCGCTGGCTAGTCTTACTTCATTCACTCAGCCCCCACCTATTGAGTGATGACTTGGGATGTAGCACTTTTTCATCCTACCCAAATTAGTCACCCCAGGAAAGCAGCTAATATAGACTAGAAGAACTTATTCTCCTAGGGAATTGCGTATCCTACAGCATAATGCATCTAAAAGGTAATGATTCATAAAATATCAATACTAATTGAGAAATATAACAAAGTGAAGATTTATTCTAACTCAATTTCAAGTATTTGAAGGGACCAAGAGTCAGGTCATTTATAGCGCTTCTCTGTGGTGACATTATTTTAATGGTGTCATTTAAATCCATTATCAATGCAATACAGTAATTCCTAAATGATAAATTATTCTATTAAATATTTCAATTGAGACATTGGTTGGATAGAGAGGTTCAATTGTTTTGATGAAGAGTTTAAATATTTGCTTGCATCGTAAATTGAAATCCTGCAATAGATTAATAATTGGTAAACTATTTTTATTTCTCAGAAATACCAAATATTGATTGTAAAGCGAATGTTATATGTTGTTTTTTTTTAGATCTGCTTAAATTTCAATGTTCAACAGCCCTACAAAGAATGTACAACTTGAACAGAAAGATGAAAAATGATGAGTTCGCTTACATAGCTGTACTCTTAGTCCCAAACTAATAAATCTTTTGCCGTTTTTCTCATTTATCACGTTTATAAGAGAGACTTGCTTTAGGAAAGAAAATGTTAAATAGAGATGTTCATATCTGAAACATTTACCACATCTTTTGCTTGCCCTTTTTCTATTTACAAACAATACAAAATGGTAGTTGGAAGTGAGTGATTTTGAGCAAATAGAATATGAGTATATATTAATAGTTTTGACATTTTATTTATATTGTTGTACAAGCAAGTGGATTGTTAGCCAAATCCAGGGTGGACTAACATTCTTGGGCAACTAGAGTTTCTTAAGAGACTTCAAATTGTCATTAGATAGAACTCAATATAAAGAATGAGGGTTGGGGAGGTTGTGACTTCTGTGTGTATTCAAATTTTGATGTGTTCTTGCTGTCATGCCACAACCGGTAAACAGTCAAATGTTACAGGGGTAACACTTAATGTCAGAACTTATAGAGATGGAAATCTGAGACAGGCATGCAGTTCCCTGCCCAGTTGCTTTGGGGCAGCCAATATAATAAATAGATGAACTCTTAGGGAGCCAAATGAGACCAAGGCCAACAGAGGGCAGTCCTTGGGCTGTGGGGCTTCAGGAATGACCCACAGAGCTTCTCCTCTAGCGTGAGCAGAGCCCAGTGTACAAAAGCAACACAGTGGTTCATATGCTTGAATCTAGGCATTCCTCTATCGCCAGCTCAACATAGGGGCTGAGATTTGGAGGTGTAAACTCTTTCCCCCAATAGGTTTGGCGCAGGAGTAGAAGAATTGCATTTCCAGCTGTGTGACAATCCTGGTCATGGATGAACGAAGACATAGGCCTCAGCTTTTAAGCTGACCATAATTGCTTGTGTCAAGTACTAGATTTGGAAGTGACCAGCACCCTCTGTAGATTTCTCTACTTCAGGGGCCCAGCTATAAACACGCTAACCCTTACTTGTCCTTTGCATGTATCAGGCTAATTTTATACCATTTTAAGGTTGAAAAGGATAGGTATTAAAGACTTATAATTATCACTATAGTCATTCCTCTCTTCTCCATTGGTGTCTCTGTGGGAATGGACTCACATTCCCCAGGAAGCTGCTCACTTCCCTTTCCTCAGAGTCATTTACATTTTGGAACATATCCATACAGGTGTGGTGGGAGATATGATAACATGGAGTTATTATTAAGTAATGACATTAACTAATACTGTTTGATGTTTTGATGAAATTAATGCCACTAATTCAAAATTCTTTTTTGTAGTTGAATGCTTTTTCTTTCCCTCAAAATCCTGTTAATATTTTTTGATCATTTTTTATTTTTTCTAAATTCTGTAAAAAATAATTTTGTGAGTGAATACACTCCAACAGACAGATATATAATCGCATGAACTAATGTTACTAATGTAATTTTATATGGAAGACTAAGCCATGCTATATTGGTCTAGTTGTAGGTGAGAATTTTTGTGACACCTTTAAGCATGCAGGATTTATTTTCCCTTGCATTCAACTGCTTTTTAAACAATTTGTAACAGCAAAAATACAAAAACACTACTCTTTTTGACCCACTTTTTTGCCTCGGGATATCTTTGTCATGTTCATAATTGTTTTAGTATATTCACATTGTCAACAGAACCCTGTGCTTTTCAACACTTAACACCTGTGAAAACGTGCGACTTTGTGGCAAGCAGGAGACATAATTGGTTGCAAAAGAATTTTAGCTCACTAGCTGGTATGTTGGACTTACAACAAATATCTTTCAGTTCAAAGAAATCAGAATCTATCATTTACGGCTTCGTTTCTTTCACAATTTTGACTTCTTTGTTTAGTTTTGAATTCCTGGTAATCCAAGGTGATGTTGGGATATATTTCTCTTGCTGCCCCCAGTGTCCTTTCTAGTTTTGCTTTCATGTTTATTAGCAATTGTAATGTATTTTTTTGGAGTTGGTAAAGATACTGCATGTTTATTCAGTCTTAAGTCTTTCTCGGGATAATTTATCGCAGGCTTCTTGTGTAAGAGTTCATGTTTTTTGTTGTATAAGAAAACAAAACAAATAAACAACAACAAATGTTCAGGAGTTTTTAAATGCAGTTCCCAAATTTATTGCTCCTGGTGGGAAAATGACCCAGATGATGAAAACCTTGGTGGGAGATGATAGCGTAGGTCAAGTATTAGGTAGAGGCAAAGGGCTGGGGGGCTTTAGGGTGTGTGCAGGGCCGGTTTAGGACAACGTCTGGGCAATGTGGTTCTTTGAGAAGAGTGGGAGATGAGCACAAACAGGAAAGTTGATCAACTTTATTGGTGTATCTAGAAAAGAAGATGAGATTAATTCCCCTTCCTTTTCCTTTTGTCTCTTGAACCATGTAACTTTTTCCTATAAACTTACAGAGTTAGTAGGTGATGACTCATGGTGACGTCACATCTGGCAAATTGAAATAGAGATTTAGAAATTATGAAGAGAAGGAGAGTTAATTCAAGCCCAAAAGCTTGAGGATGGCCACAGTGGATTGTGAATTGAAGTTCCCCTGAGTGTGTATACTCCGGTTAGCAGCAGTTACAAGTAGGTTTTTAAGGGCAAAAGGAGAGGCATTTCCTAAATTGCTTATCAAGAATATTAAAATCATGTAAACTATTGATTGTGTATACATTGTACTTTGTACTTACAAATTCTAGGAGTAAGATGATAAAGAGTAAGGAAGCTAATCTGGAAAATAATGACTTTCAGCAATTGCTGTCCCATGCAAGGTGGAGGTGGGGAGGGTGAACATAGTCTCATACTCACATCTGGAGACTCTGCCTGTGAGAAGCAGCAATCCTCTCTGCTAACTTTCGCCCTAAGAACTTCCAGACGCACTCCACTCTTCTGCATTGCTCTCCCAAAAGCTATCACTGTGTTCCTCATCCTCCTAAGATTGTCTTTGTGTTGAATATTAGTTGCATGATTGGTGATGTGTCAAGGTCTCACAATAAACCATGAGCCTGAGCGTATGTAACTGGCTATTGAGTGACTGTAAAACCTTTAGACTTAGGTCAAAGTTAGCACAGCTAAACAGCTCTAATGTAATTAACACAGAAGTCAGGGCAGCCCCTGAAAGAGATTGTTTCAGATTTGGATCATCCTAAATCAAATGACAAGTTATCTTTATAAGAGAAGACAAGAAGACAGACACACATGGAAGAAATCCAAGTGAAGATGAGATCGAGGTTAGAGTTTATGCTCCTACGAGCCTGGAGAGGTAAGAGCTGGAAGAAGCAGGAAAGGACGATTCTCCTCTAAAGCCTTCTGAGAGCACAGGACCTCATCTGCATCTGTTGTTTGTTTGTTTTTGAGACAACGTCTTACTCTGTCCCTCAGGTTGGATCATAACTCACTGCAACACTAGATTCCCAGATTTCTGGGCTCAAGCAGTCCTTCTTCCTCAGACTTTCAAGTAGCTAGATCTATAGCAGTGCACCGTGGTGCCTGAAGAGTTTTTAAATTTTTTGTGGAGATGAGGTCTCTCTGCATTGCCCAGGCGGGTTTCTAACTCCTGATCTGGACTAATCCTCCCACTACAGCCTCTCAAAGTCCTAGGATCCAGGTGGGAGCCACCAGTCCCCTTCCCTGTCTACATGTTGGATACAGACTTCAGGCTCAAGAATTTGGAAAAGATGTATTTGTAATTTAGCTCACTAAGTTTGCAATAATTTGTTATAGCAGACTCGGGAAATTAAGATAGACCGAAAAGTTTGAAGGAGGGGGTGGGTAATGGGTGAAAGCAGGTGGATGAGGGAGATTCTAACTGTTGGGATTTATTCTAACATTATTAAAGGCTAAATAGGAAATTATATTATATTTTGTCTGTTGCTGACTGTGTTTTCCAGAAAAGGATTCCCAACTCTAGCAGAGAAACAGGATGTATATGCATTCTGAGAACAGAGCCCAGGAATGTTCTGAATGTGCCTTCTGGGAGGTCACACAAACCATTGCGAATGTTTTTACTTGTGCCTCCATTTTGTTTTCTGTCCATTGTTGCACCTTTATCTGCCCCCGTGCCAGATACACTGGAGTCAGGAGCATTCTGGTTCAATATTCCCAGAGATTAATATTCTGGCCTCCTTAGGTATCCGCAAGAAGATTCATCCAATCCTCCTAATTTCAGTCCATATTTTTCACCTAATAACTATAGACCTTCCAAACCCCAAATACATCAAAGGTTCAAGTGAATTGGACAACTTTTCTCGCTAACATTCTTGTTCTTTTTCCTTAGGTTCCAGCTTTCTCAGCTCAGCGAGAGGCCATTTCTGCCCCCTTCATAAAAATTTGCAGTGACATTTCTTCAAGGTGTTTTTGTCGGCACTGTTGTTCTTGTGGACCTGGGTGCCTCTTGCTGTTTTCAGCTGGTGTTTTGAAATGCAACAAAGAGAAATAAACTTGCTCTGTCTCATGGTTATACAGTAATTCTCTTTTTATAATTTTTCTTATTTGTTGTCTTACTGCCCACCAATTTATTAGAGCTACAAAGGTGGAGATGAATTCAAATTGTTTCTTCCTTCTCATCCACAAAGACACATTTTGACTTTTTTTAATGATCAGCACCCTGATCCCTATTCCTGATAACATTGCCTTCTCTTCAACTCTCAATTAACTCTTGGGCTGTATCTACTCCTTTTTCATTATGCATCTCCAGATGTATCATCAACCGATTTACAGAGAGATCTATCTCATATTTGTAGCCAGTCATATCTGTTTCCTTTGTGAACATGTCAAGGATCAGTCTCACGGTTCTGGATCAACATGCAATTCCTTAGCGTGGAACACAGGTCTTTCCTGGTCTGTTCTCGTGACATTATCTCATCCATCAATTTTCACTGCTCCCAAGCTTATACTCTACATTCTGGAATCACCTACAATCTCTATAGTTTTGCTGTTTCCTCAGACTAAAGTGGCTTTCTCGTTGCATCTTTTTTCAATCTCCTACTGATCTTTCTAAATAAACCAGGCCATTTGTCTTTCCACCGGGAAGTCTTCCTTCTTGGTTGCCGCCCTCCTCCCCCAAAACAAAACCTCCTATTTTGTTTGAGGAGGTTGTTTTAGTCATTGATTATTTTCTTTGCTTCTGGAAGCTAGCTCTATTATTATCTTTATTAAAGTTATTATTATTTTTTTAAATAGTTCTTTTCCTCCTTTGAGTTGTGAGTGTTTTAAAGTAGGCTCCGTTCTTTATTTGTGGGCTTAGTACTTGATTTTTGTCTGGCAATAGGCACACAATTGAGCTTAATGAAAAAAGTCAACAGATCTTTGACTGGAATAAGAAGAGCAGGAACAGAAAAGAAAATATGCCCTGACTCCCAAGTTTCCAAAATGATTTTTGTCTCCACTGTCCACCAACCAGTCCTGCAAACTCTCCTAGTTCACTGCCATTACTCGTGTGCATATCTCTGCTTTAAATACTCTTTCCTACCTTCTCCTCCTCAATACCCCAATTCAGATCAGATATTAAGGGTTTTCAAAGCTCCCATACAAGAAAAAGTCTTATATTGATATAATTCATCAGAAATAATGCCATTCAGAACTTACTCCTTTTCTGTGCTACACAGGTCAATTTTCCTACTGAAACATTCATCACTGTAAGTAGTAAAGCAAGATCCCTCCCAGAACTTAAGAATATAATTATGCTAATATCAACTTGCAGTGGTTGACCTAGCTTTGAATATAGTATAATACTTTGAAGCCGTAACATACAAATGGGTGATTAAGCAGTTTTCTCCAATAAAAAGGTCAGGCTCTTGCTTCAGAAAAAATTACCTGCATTGGCAGGTTAAAGTGTGTTGCAAAATTAATGTCTTAAATGAGGAATGCTTTAGTCAGGAACAAATGAATGTTTAAAACAGGAAAAAACATAGAATTCTAATGTGCACCTCGTATTGATTGTTGAGTGAGATGATGACTGAGGATTATAGTGTTTCTGTTACATTTGGGGAAAACACACGCACACATGCACACACACACACACATACACACATTCTTCCTTTCAGATGTGTCAATGAGATTACTGACAAATTTGGTTCTGTTTGCATAGCCTGAGAAGACAGACTTGATGGCCTTTTCATCTGGATAGCCAAATGTATATTAGCTGCTCATGAACTTTATTAAGTGAGTGTGCATATGTATAATAATTTAAACACAAATATATGTTGGTAGATTAATTATAAATATCCATTACACAGCTGAGATTATAGAATTTCAACTTACAGGTGGTAATTTTATAAGATTTATGACAAACTGTCAATAGTGAGATTGCTTGACATTTTCTTTTACATTTTTTCTTTCTCTCTTTGATTGTTACTGTGCAGTCCAGGGTAACCCTTAAGTAGAAGCACAGCCCAGAATAACAATGTTGTTAGTCTTTTCTACTTTCAAGTTGAAGTGTGTTGAGCCAGTTAGTATTTCAAATAATACTATAATATTTCAAACCCTAAGAAATAACTCCTCTGGAGCTTTGGGGCCCCATCTTATTCCCACCTCCTTTGTTTTGTTTGCTTTTTGGTATGTAATAACCCTTGGCATGTTATATTTCATTATTTTAAAACACAGTGAATCAAACATGTCATGTCCCAGAAGGCGACGATTTAACATAGAAGAGAGAAATAGTATTAGGAAATGAAATGAAAACCAGATCAAGCAGACGCTAGAGAATTGAAGATGCCCACACCATTACCCAGTGTAACAACAAGACATTGTGTGTGTATCTTTCCTGTTTTTTTTCTTTTCATTGTGTGGATGACAGTTTTATGTCTCATTTTCTTTTTTGGAATCATCATTTTCATGAGCATGTTATGTGCCAAATGTGAATACATCCAGTAGATGCAGTAAAAGATGATAACACTCTGAATGTATTCCCTACATAGTCTTAAGAATTCAATCCCTTAGTATTATATTTCATTATATTCGCAATGTTGTAAATAGAGAGGAAATAAAATGGCCGAGATCAAAAGTGTGAATTATTGAAACTATCCCCTCCTGTAAAGAAAAGGACTCATACACAGTAAGAATGTTTTCCTTGGGTTCCAGAGAGAAAATATTGCATTGTAAGAAGCCTAAAAAGACCAATGTTTAGTTATTTTAAAACTGGAAGTTTATAGGCCCACTGTAAAAAGAATTATAACCACTGCAAAATATGAATCAATGCTGGGAAATAGTCATTATACATAAATGGACAAATAAAACCCAAGGAAACAAAAGAGAAGAATGTAATACGCAGAATAAGGATCATAATTTAAATTTAAAAAAAAAAAAACAAGAAAGCACAGTCTTGCCCTGCGTTCGAAACTTTTATTTACTAACCTTTCCTTACTTCCTCCCCTTTACCCTGGCCTCTTGTTCCCCTATCTTGTCTTTATTGTTTTTGTATGCTCTTCAGATTCATATTTCTCTGTCTTTTTCTACAAAAGTACTCTTACTTTGCTATTTAGAACAACTTTGAAGCTCAAGGGATAAGATTAAAAGGTATGTGGAAAGATACAGACGCCTGATAATTCAGATCAAGAAGCAAATAGGCCACGAACGGGAAGAGGCTGTGGAGGTCTGCTGCTCCATTACTGTTCTCCTTCTCTGTGTCTCTCGCTCTCTCATTCTCCATCTCCTATGTGCTCTCTCCTTTTCTTGGGGCCTTCCTCTCTTTCTCTCCATTCTTCTGTCTCTTTCTCTCTCTCCCTCTCTCTTTTTCCCTTCTCCCCTGTTTCTCTCTCTCCCTTTCTCTAATCCTCGCTTCCCTCTGCAGCTGTGGCTTCATTTTGAGCACCTGCCTTCAAGTGCTCAGGTGCTTTTCCCACAAAGTACGCACCTCTCCAGCTTTCACACCATCATCAGACGACTTAGTTTCTTACTCTCTCAAGTTCATTAAATACCACAGGATTTGTTGAGCTTATCCAGTCAATGGAAGCCACAAACCCAAGGGAGCTGACCAAGTTATTGAATAGTCGTCATTGGGCAGGATTTATAGCACTTAATCAATTATTCATAGCTGGGAGAAACAAGGGACACAGAACAACCAAAAAATGCAACTTTCTTTGGAGGTAGCTATAAGAAGGTCTAGCAAAATATCATTCACTGCTTTATTTTTTCTAGGTATTTGATTTCCAGTCACAACTTATCATTTTATGCCTATTTAATCAGCACAGGAATGTTAACTATTTTATGTAAATCAAACATTAGTTTCCCCATCCCACCAGTTATTTGAGACTGTTAAGTGAATTTAGCTTTGCTTTATTATATTTTCAAAATAAACTCTTGGAACGCACTTGCTCAAAATGTGACTTTCACAACAAACTGGCTTCATTGTATTTTAACTTATCATACTGTCATCATCTTCAAAACAATCCAATTTTTCAAACTTCACTCAGTGATTTGGTGTTTATTAATCATTTGCCTTCTGCTTTATAAAATGCATTGTCCTAAGATAAGAATCCATCCAATGGTCTGATTTACTCCACCTCTAGAAAACTGGAAATTTAGCTGCTGGTGCCAAGGAGATTAAATTAGTACAATCTATATAGAGGCCATTGATATATACGTAAATACTACATTTTGTATAGGAAGTAGAACTAATTCAGCCCCTAGCTAATTCCCAGGACATTATAATTTAATGTTGCCCAATTTAATCAAACAATTAACGGAGTTAACTCTTTAAAATAGCTGCATTTCTTTTCTTCCCATTGTGAATATCAGAAGTTTTTAATATAGCATAATTTCTGGTTCTTTAAGGAAAAACAGGAAGCTTTTTTATTATTAGATATAACTGCTAGTTAGCAGATCTCATGTCAATGCTACTTGAAAATAGAATTAATATCGATCCTTTAAATACATACAAAGTATTAAAACTTTACTTCTTAAGTTCACATTAATATATTACCCTAAACACTATATTCTTACAGCTCTTCACAATCAGCAAAATGCTAGTGTAACTTTTCTTGTGGATTACTAAAAGCAAAACCTGAACATTAAGCAGAAAGAAAGAGAAATTTCAGAACTAGAGATTCTTCACACTGCCCACATGTATTTTGCACTCAAGGGCTTTATTTTCAAAGCTGTTAGAGTTTCTCGATGGGGAGGATATATCTAAATGCAATGACACTTCATTTATATATTTCTTTGGAACATTTTAGAATTATTTATGTACCTATGAATTTATGGCTTATGCATTCACGATACTGGCCCATTATAAAATTTTATTTTTTGATAAAATCAAAATAAATACAATTATTGATTAAATCAATAAATACACATTTTAAAACTTCAGTCAACCTTCTGTCTCACTCCAGTCATCTTTCTCTTTCACAGTTACACTTCTTTTTTTTTTTTATAATTTTATTGAATCATAATTCTGTACATTGGTGCAATCATAGGGCACGATTCATATACATTCAGAAATGTTTTGATCGTACTGTTACAGATAGCCTTCATGGCATTTTCTTGATCACTATAT
>CAUYON010027728.1:0-23533 GCA_963573935.1 Arctocebus calabarensis
GGGTGAACTGGCTGTCAACCTATAGAAGACTGAAACTGGACCCACACCTTTCACCATTAACTAAGATAGACTCTCACTGGATTAAAGATTTAAACTTAAGACATGAAACTATAAAAATACTAGAAGAAAGTGCAGGGAAAATACTTGAAGAAATCAGCCTGGGGGAATATTTTATAAGGAGGACCCTCTGGGCAATTGAAGCAACACCAAAAATACATTACTGGGACCTGATCAAACTAAAAAGCTTCTGCACAGCCAAGAACACAGTAAGTAAAGCAAGCAGACAGCCCTCAGAATGTTATGTCTCTGACAAAGGTTTAATAACCAGAATCCACAGAGAACTCAAACATATTAGCAAGAAAAGAACAAGTGATCCCATCTCAGGGTGGGGAAGGGACTTGAAGAGAAACTTCCCTGAAGAAGACAGGAGCACAGCCTACAGACACATGAAAAAATGCTCATCATCCTTAATCAACACAGAACTGCAAATCAAAACTACTTTGAGATATCATCTAACCCCAGTAAGATTAGCCCATATCACAAAATCCCAAAACCAGGGATGTTGGTGGGGATGTGAAGAAACGGGAACACTTCTGCACTGCTGGTGGGAATGCAAACTAATATGTTCCTTTTGGAAAGATGTTTGGAGAGTACTTGAGATCTAAACATAGACCTGCCATTTAATCCTACAATTCCTCTACTAGGTATATATCCAGAAGACCAAAAATCACATTATAACAAAGATATCTGTACCAGAATGTTTATGGCAGCCCAATTCATAATTGCTAAGTCATGGAAGAAGCCCAAGTGCCCATTGACCTATGAATGGATTAATAAACTTTGGTATATGTATACCATGGAATAGTATACAGCCTTAAAGAAAGATGGAGACTTTACCTCTTTCATGTTTACATGGATGGAGCTGGAACATACTCTTCTTAGCAAAGTATCCCAAGAATGGAAGGAAAAGTATCCAATGTACTCAGCTCTACTATGAAAGCTATAACCCAATTATAGCCCAAGAAGAAGAGGAAAGAGGAAACGGAGGGGAGGGGAGGGGGGACAATGGGTGGAGGGAAGGTTATTGATAGGACCACACCTGCGGTGCTTCTTACGAGGGTACATGTGAAATTTACTAAATGTAGAATATAAATGTCTTAACACAATAACTGAGAAAATGCTGTGAAGGCTATGTTAACCAGTTTGATGAAAATATTTCAAATTGTATATAAAACCAGCACATTGTACCCCATGATTGCATTGATGTACATAGCTATGATTTAATAAAAAAAAATTTAAAACATCTTCAGTCTCAGATGATTGCCAGGCCAAGTCCTCTGTGAAAGATAGACTAACAGGTGTATTCAATACAAAGGGAATTGTATCCCTGAAGGACAGTGAGGGACACAGACACGAACAAGACAAAGAAATCAATAATACGTGATAGAAAATCTAGAGAAGTTTTTTTTTTTTTAGACAGAGCCTCAAGTTGTCACCCTGGGTAGAGTGCTGTGGCATCACAGCTCACAGCAACCTCCAAGTCTTGGGCTCAGCAATTCTATTTCCTCAGCCTCCCAAGTAGCTGGGACTATAGGAACCTGCCACAATGCCCAGCTATAGTTGGTTGTAGTTGTCACTGTTGTTTGGCAGGCCCGGGCTGGATTCAAACCTGTCAGCTGTTGTGTATGTGGCTGGTACCTTAGCTGCTTGAGCTACAGGCAATCAGCCAAGAAGTTTTAACCTTTAAAAGCAATAAATTTGAGAGAACTTAAGAACAAGGTGGAAATGAAATAACAAAAAATGATGTGGAAAGTGGAAGATTTGTGGTGAAGACATTATCATGGAGTGAATTTGTTCCAGAAAATAATGGAAATTTTAACAGATCCTAATTTTGAATGGTTGGAAATGAATCACAGGAGCAGTCAATGGGAAAGGTACTATACCGAGGCAGGGAAAGACATTTAGTTTGCTGGTAAAATCTAAAGGGCTAAGTCATGAGGTGCAAGTAGACCAGACCACATGGGGAGAAACGCCAAGCCGTCACCCCCTATCAAAGTTAAAATCCCATTATTTTCCAGGCTTTTATGTTTTTTGTTCTGGCAAGAAATATTCAAATCAATTCTGCCCACCTGGATGCAATTTCAGGGAAATGTGAGTAGTGTTTGTTTAATTTAGCTAAGGAGATGGGCAGCGTTGGTGTTCACACTTCAGTATTTTAGCATTTAGATCATATGATTGTCTAAGTAGAAAGCCCCAGAGAATTTATTATTTGCTGGAAAATTAGGAGCTGTATCGCTGGCTACTTGCTAGAGGCCACGTGAAGCGTGGGGTCCAGCAGCAGCTGAGTAGAGGCCAATTCCTGCTGACCGTGTCCAGGAAAGGGAGAAAGCGCTGCCACGTACTGCGTGCACACAATTTGACCAGCATCAGTGGTGGATAATAAGAACACACAATAATTAATTTAATAGTACCGCATTGGTTTATTTGGCTTTTTTCCTGGCAAATAAGAATCCCCTGAATCCAGAATCCCTGCACGGTAAAAGGCTGAAGCTACCATCCCGGAGGCCTTGTTATCCAGGGCGGTTAGACCCAGAGCTGCCTCAGCAGGATATTAAAGCTTCAAGCTCAGTCAGAGGGGCTAAGGAGTTCACCTTGGGAGCTTTTCAAAGTTAAGAATTCATGTTGAAATAGAATGGAAATAAGAACTTCAACTTCCTAACAAGGAGAGAAAAGATTGAAGGGGACTAAAGACATTGTGGTGAATCCCATAGGAAAAACAACGGAGAAGAACGGAGTCAAATAAACAGCAAGGATAATAGAAAACAAGGTGTCACAGTGGGAGGAGAGCCACACTGGCCTGGGTGGAAGTTGCAGCCACCTCAGTAGCACAGGAAAAAGAAGTAACTTACAAGTACTGGAAGAAAGAAAGAAAATTGTCCTTGTTCATATGATCATATGATTGTCAGAGTGGAAAGCCCCAAAGAATTTATTTAGAAAACCCATTGGATGAACCTGGAGGACGTCATGCTGAGTGAAATAAGTCAGGTGCAAAGAGAAAGACCCTCCACGATCTCACTCAGACGTGGAAGCTAAAAGCTTGAACTCACACAAGGAGAGACCAGAACGGGGGTTCCTGGGGGCTCAGGGTCGGGGGAAGACGGGCAGATGATATAAAGGGTGCGAAGTTTGAGTCAGATGGGATGAATATCTTTAAAATAAAACAAAACCAAGAATGAAAAAAGTATCAATTAAAAATTATAATTAAAAGTTTAGCAATTTTGTTGAAAGCAAGAAGTGGTTCGAAAATGTAATTGAAAGAGATGCTATTTATAATAGCAACAGGAATAAAATAATTTAGCAATAAATCTAACTTAAGGTGTATATCCCCTTTATGAAGAAAATTACTTAATTTTATAGAGGATATATGCAAGAGGATGAGGCTGGGCGGTTCTCACTGGATTAGGACAGACCGAAGAAAAACCATAACTGTGACTTGTGCTTTATTCGGCTCCTGGTGGCAGGTAGGAGAGCGCAGGAAACCACACAGGCAGAAAGTCTGGGAGCTTTACATGACGGCCCCAACAATAGTGGCTCCAAGTAAAGCACTAATTACATAAAGGTGATGTCATATTGCTCATTCATAGTTACTTAAGATAACATGGCACCTGCTGGTCGTCAGGGGAGAGAGCCTAATCAGCTCAGTTTCCCCACAGCAGGAAGGGAGATTTAAGTGCCAAGACCTGTGCATTCAAAGACATAATATTAGGCCATCTATCAGGCTGGACGTGGTGGTTCATGCTTGTAATCCTAGCACTCTGGAAGTCGGAAGTGGGTGGATTACTTGAGCTCAGAAGTTTGAGAACAGTTGACCAACAGCAAGACCCTCTATCTAAAAAATAGCCGGCCATTGTGGCAGGTGCCTGTAGTCCCAGCTACTCGGGAACCTGAGGCAAGAGAATCTCTTGAGCCCAAGAGTTTGAGGTTGCTCTGAGCTATGATGCAACAGCACTCTACTGAGAGTGAGACTCTAACTCAAAAAAAAAAAAAAAAAAAAGACATATTATAAATGTGTCAGTTTTTCCTTATTGTTGCTACTGTTTTGTAAAGAAAACCAACCCACACTTAGTGGCATAAAAACCAACCTATTTTTTTAATGCTCATAGACTCCGTGGGTTAAAAGGAAGGTCAGCCCCCCTGGGCGTGTTCTGGAGCCTGCACATGGTCTCAGGCTTCTCCGCATGGAAGGCACTGGCTTCAGCAAAGGAGCACAGGAGATAAATGATCCCAAGTTAGAAAAGTTTTGTTCTGCAGGGAGCAGGAGCTTTCTTGTTATTGATACTGTATCTCTATGTTTCAAGGAAAAACCAAGCAGTCCTAGCCAGCCAAAGAGAATGCCTCATTCACACAGCTTACAAGTACCTGGTGGCAAGCACTCGTTAAATTTGTATTTAAGTACCTGCCTGTAATCCTTGTTATTTTTTCATTTTTCTCTCTCCCTTTGCAGTATGAGTAGATGTGAGTTGTAAATCTAGGCAGCATATTCATTTCCCTGATTTACTCAATTAAATGCAAGCCATAATTATATATTTATTACCTGCCTTGGGAAACAGTGAGCACGTGGAGCTGCTGCAGAGAAAATGACGCTGGCATTTCTAGAACGCGGCGTAATCAGCACCATGCATGCTAATACTCTCTCTGTCGCTGGGTCTCCTGACTGCCCTTTCCTTGAGGTCAAGGACATTACGCAGAAACAGGCTGACAAGTGCAGGTAGGAGCAAACCTTGCCCTTCCTTTTCTGGAAATAGAGAAAATATTTAGTCACTTGTTCATGTAAGAGAAAGTCTGGGGTTATTGCAAAATTGATTGATTCTCCATGGAGGCCATTCTCTAACCTTTCCTTCATGATTATAGTAAAAGTGTGTTTGATGTGAGAAAAAGTTCTCAATATAAGTGGACTGAACTTCACATCTTTTAGGAAAAAAAAAACAGAAAAATACAACAAGTGGCATAAACTAATATTCCGCTTGTTAACCTCTGAATATGATGGAATAGCAACTTTTAAAAATAGCTGATAGGCCACCTAGGATCTAAGCCTAATCCCAATTCTTTTTAGCTGTGTGATCTTGGCACATTACTTAACCTGTCTACGCCTCAGTTTTCTTATGTAGAAAAGAGGAAAAACAATAGCGACTTAAATACAGGGTTATCATAAAGATTAAGAAAAATTAATACATGAAAATAATGCAGAACAGCGTTTGCCACAGAAATAGTAAATATTAGATATTATAATCTTTTAGTGTAACTACTTCATAAATAAAATATTTTTTCTGATAAATTGACAAAAAATTGCTGCTTAAGATAACATGGCACCTGCTGGCTGTCAGGGGAGAGAGCCTAATCAACTCAGTTTCCCCACAGGAGGAAGGGAGATTTAAGTGCCAAGACCCGTGCGTTCAAAGACATAATATTAGGCCATATAGAATTCGAATACAAATGGCCAACCGCACATGGAAAGATGTTCGACCTCATTAGTTATCAGAGAAATGCAAACCCAAACCACAGTAAGACACGGCTGTATACCCACTAGGACGGCTGTAATAAAAACAAACAAAACACAAAAACGACCAGCAGAGAATGACAAGTGCTGGCGAGGATGTGAAGAACGTGAAACCCGCACGTGCTGCTGGTGGGAATGCAAAAGGGTGCAGCCTCGGTGGGAAATGGTTTGCTGGTGCCCAAAGTTAAAGGATTACGTGGTTCAGCAATCGCACACCTGGGGACATAATGAAGCGGATTGAAAACAGATGTTCGAATGCTCGTAAACCAGTGTTTACAGCATCATGACTCACAACAGCCATGAGGGGGAAATGGTCAAGAGGCCGGTCAGCAGAGGGACAGGTAGAGAATGTGGTCTGGTCGCGCGTCATCCAGCTATGAAGAGGAGTGCAGTGATGACACACGATGACGTGGGTGAGTCTCAGAAACGTAACATGATGAGAGAAGCCGGGCGCAGAGGTGGCGTGGTGTATGATCTCCTTTCTGTGGGTATCCAGAGTCGGCAAATCCGGAGAGAATGAAGGCGGCCAGGGGTTTCCACGGGTGGGAGGAAGGCAGTGGGGGTGTGACTGCTTGAGGGATACGAGGTTTCCTTTCTGGAACTGGTACTCACAGTGGCTGTACAACTTTGCCAGTGTACTTAAGGCTGCAGAATTGTACACTTTAAAATGGTCTAAAGGGTAAATTTTTTTTTTTGCAGTTTTTGGCTGGGGCTGGGTTTGAAACTGCCACCTCCAACATATGGGACCAGTGCCCTACTCCTTTGAGCCACCCCTACATTTTTATGTTATATGTATTTTACTACAACAACAAAAAAAATTGCTGATGAGAGAACAGAAATGCCAGTGTTTCTCCATCGGTTAGCCAAGGGGAGACGAGTGTCTCTTGGACAGCCTTCTCCTGCAGACGACCGAACTCTGCCTGGGTTTTGTTTTTTATGAGTCAATACCTTTATTAACTTTGAGTACTATACAAATTAGTAAATGGGACAGTAAGTATACTAACTATAAAGCAAAGATGTGATAAATTGAGCTACTTTATAATCACACACTAATGTCTTCAAAATGAGCATTCTGAGCGTGATTTGGCAAGCCTCAGAGTGGAAGAAACCATTGCAGTCCGTAACTTGGATAGCAGACCCGTGTAGAATACATAAAGAGCTAGCATAAATCAATAAGGGAAAGGGCAGCAACTCAGGAGGAAAAATGGTGCAAAGTCTGGGCCAGACACCTTCTTAAACAATATGCGAGCATGCAAAAAATCAGTACCTAAAAACAAAAAGTACGTAATTCACTAGTAACCAGGAAAATGAGAATGTAAGTCCAAAGTTAAAAACACTGCTGGGAGGAAACTGATCAGCATAGGCCTGTGCTCTTCCTTCTGGTCTCAGGTATAATTACTCATCATCTCTATTAATTTATGTGTGGCTTTTTTTTTTTTTGAGACAGAGCCTCAAGCTGTCACCCTGGATAGAGTCCTGTGGCATCACAGCTCACAGCAACATCCAATTCCTGGGCTCAAGTGAGCCTCCTGCCTCCGCCTCCCAAGTAGCTGGGACTACTTGTAGCCCGCCACAACGCCCGGCCATTTTTTGGTTGCAGCCATCATTGTTGTTTGGCAGGCCCAGGCTGGATTCGAACCCGCCAGCTCAGGTGTACGTGGCTGGCACCTTAGCCCATTGAGCCACAGGCTCTTAGCCTTACGTGCGACTTTTTAAATTTTTCATTGACAAGTCACAATTATAGGTTTTTACGGGGTACAGTGTGATGTTTTGATACACAATGTGGCTTGATTAAAGCTAATTAACACACCTGTTGCCTCATTTACACACACACTATAGTTTTCTTGAACAAGAGCTTTTCTTAGAACATGGTCCTTACTGTGAAGCTCACACACACACAGACTGATTTTTGGCAGCGAGGATTCTTTGGTTGCCAGTCTGTGGGCTCCTTAGCCCTTTGAACCACAGGTGCTGAGCCTGGGCGGCTGTTTCAAATGCTCCATGTTGGTCATTTGGGGCCAGGGTTTCCAAAGGTGGGAGGAACAACTTTGGGAAGAAGGGAGGTGGCAGCAACGTAAAAGGGAAGGACAGCAGAAAGCAGTGTGAGGTCTAGAAGGGTCGGGGCTTTGGCAAGGACAGGCTACCGTGACTTGTGAGAGTCACATGTAGAGGGCAAGGCTGGATGGAGGTGGTGGCTACGGGCTTCCCCTGCAGGAAACCCAGCCAGGTGGACAAGTACAGAAATGGAAGGAGAAGAGCCCAAGGAGTGAGTCTGGAGAACAGACACTAAACGGCTCAAACCGTTTAGTGTGTTCTTCTGGAGCAACCTTCCCCCTCGCCTGGCAGACTCTGATTCATGCCTCTCAGCGCTCACCGCATCAGGATCAGCCCCAGTTGCCATTATGGTCTCTCTTGAATTCAGGTTGGTCACACTAGTAGCTCATGTGGGGACCCTTGGGCTGCCCCCCTTGTTTCACTGTACTCACATGTTCAGGCCAGACCAAGAGTAGTAGAGATTGCTCAGTTGACTTTCAGTGGCCACTTTTTCTTCTTAATATCAGAATCCTAATTTTATTTAGAGAGTTGCTTTCCCTCTTATTTCTTATTTCTAGCTGCCTGGAAGGCAGATGTGATGGCTGGAGCTCCAGCAGCTATCTTGGATAATGAGGTGACCTTAGGTATGGAAGACACTGTTTAGGCTGTGGAGCAGAAAACTTAAGAAACTTGGATCTTATCTTATGGAACTGTCATATCAACATTGGACTGCTTGTGCATGACAGAGGAATATATGTTGCCCCTGTTATTTTGGATTTTTCTCTTATATGTAGCCCAAGTAGAATCTTAACTGATAGACTTAGCTTGTCCTTGCATCTCAAAACTCCCCTACAAACTCTAGAAGTTATTAAACATTTCTGAAAAGATAGAGAAGGATTTTATATTGCAAATCACGTGAATTTCTAAAATCCCTTTAGAAACGTTTCTATTCAAGTTTTTTTCCCCTACATCAGCTATTTCACCTCTGCCTGCCCCCTGAATCTCCTCTTCAGCATAACTAATCACTGTCCCTCCAGCACATGCTCTGAGTTTTGACAACTCGCACACACTAGCCCAGCAATAAGAGCCCCAAATGCTCATTAGCATGTCCCTATGGGGGACAAGTCTCAAGTTATTCTGCCACAGTTTAGATGACAATTGATTATTTGTATCTTTCCAGACACTCCCTTTCCTTCCCTGGTCCTGGAGTGCCCAGAACTGCGTCTTTGTGTCTCCACCACCCTGTGTGGCACCTGGCACACTGGCCCTAGGGAGTTGTTTGATGACTGAGGGGCAGAGTTCCTCCTTCCCTATCACAACCTCAAAGTAAATCAAGTCTTGCATTTTGCCTGACCCAAGGCTGCACTCTGAGCCGCCGGCTCCTCCCCTCTCAACCTGCGTGTGGGACTGGGGTTACCTCCTCTTTGGTTCACTTCTGAACAGGTGCAGGACTGAGAGCACCAGCTCTGATGGGTCTGTCCGCTACACATTTCGAAGCAAATGTACCTCTGGGCCTCGTGCACTCTTTGGCCTTTGCTTTGCTTTCCTTGGCTTTATCCCAAGCCTCTTGGGCAATTATTTTTGGCTTATTCAGCAAATGGCTTTAAATCAATTTCTTCTGTTTTTTTTTTTTTTCTTTTTTGCAGTTTTTGGCTGGTGCCACGTTTGAACCCACGGCCCCCGGTATATGGGGCCGGTGCCCTAGTCCTTGAGCCACAGGCGCCGCCCAGTTTCTTCTGATTTTGAGTGCACAGTGTAGGTCTTACCCACATGTAGTACTCATAGTATTATTGCAAAGTGCTTCTCGTTATCAAATCTTTTTTGTCCCCAGCCCCGTATCCTGCTCACAGGTGCTGTATGAAGCCTATCTACCAACCTCAGTGGAGAATCACGAGTGGGTTCTGCACAGAGGAGGAGCACTTTCTTCAGATCCCAGATCTGAAAATGCTCTAAGCATTAGATCTGTGCAGATCTCTCAACATTACGTCTGTGTGGATTACCACGAGCCTGTCTGTCCTCAAAGATTTGAGGTGAACAGTGTGGGTACAGGGTCCAACTCAGCGTCCTGGTGGAGAGAAGCCTGCGAGGCTGCTTACACTGTAGTGCAGACCTAGGTCTGATGCCCTGATGACGGCTGGGGACAGGTCCTAGGACAGACACCCTGCTGGTGGTTGGGGACAGGTCCTAGGACAGACACCTTGCTGGTGGTTGGGGACGGGTCCTAGGACAGACACCCTGCTGGTGGTTGGGGACGGGTCCTAGGACAGACACCTTGCTGGTGGTTGGGGACGGGTCCTAGGACAGACACCCTGCTGGTGGTTGGGGACAGGTCCTAGGTCGGACACCCTGCTGGTGGTTGGGGACGGGTCCTAGGTCGGACACCTTGCTGGTGGTTGGGGACGGGTCCTAGGTCGGACACCCTGCTGGTGGTTGGGGACGGGTCCTAGGTCGGACACCCTGTTGGTGGTTGGGGATAGGTCCTACGTCGGACACCCTGTTGATGGTTGGGGACGGGTCCTAGGTCAGGCGCCTTGCTGGTGGCTGGGCCCTGATTGGGTGTGGGGTGCAGGGGACCCAAGCTTGTGTTGTGTGCCTAAGTCCCTCTTCCTCTGTACGACTCCTATCACTGCTGCAGCCAGTTTTCCCTCAGTGACTTGAAACAACACAGGTTTGTTATCTTATAGTCTAGCATGAGCCTCATGAGCTAAAATCCAGGTGTGGTTAGGTTCTCATAGCAATGACAGGGAACAATAAAATAAAATCAGGTGTGGGGCAGGCTCGCGCTTCTGGAGGCTCTGGGAGTCCGGGACTCGGTTTCCTTGCTTTTTCCAGCTTCTTGAGGCTGTTGCCTTCCTGGCCCCGTCTCTAACTTCGAATCTCACTCTCTGACCTCTGTTCTGTTGTCCCACCTCCTCTTCTGACTCTCCCAACTCCCTCTTTCCTTAACAAGGATGCTGGTGATGACACTGGACGCACCCAAATATTCCAAAACAATAATCCCCTGTTGGGACCCTTCACTTCGCCGGCAGCTGTTGTGGTGAGGCAGTACAGGCAGCCTCTCCATGGGGCTGTGACTGTCTGCCATGCCCTGGGGCACGGAGAGAACCCCCAACCCCCCAAAGGCAAGGCCTGAGTCGCCCTGTCTCAGACTGCTCAGTTTATTTTATTTTATTTTATTTTTGCAATTAACATGCATTTTATTATTCTTCATTACATTATTTCCCCTCACCCCCCAGTGCAGACTGCTCAGTTTAAATCAACTGAGTCTGGTAACATTTTCCTTTGCCTTTCCTGTTGATTTTCCCTGTATATGACCGTGGCTGCACTATTTCCGAAAACCCCTGAACCTCCCTCCACCCTTTTTCTATTTTTACTTGTCTATCATCCCCTTCCCCCTCATTTTTCATGTCCTGTGATTGCATGAGAAACGTTTCAGAATTTAGAAGAAGGAAGAAAAGAGAAACACCAGCCAAGGGGAGATGTTTCTTCTGGCCCTGTCCCCCAGTGCGGCACTGGAGGGCAGCGTGCTTAAGTGACAGATCTGCCCGTTTGGAACTGGTCCTTTCAAGCACAGAAATGTGCTAGAACTTTAAATGGTCTCTGCCTCTGTTGGCTTGTCCTGCTTTTGACTGAGCTCTTTAATATTCTTCTGCTCTTTGCTTAAAAAATTACTCTTCTGGGCGGTGCCTGTGGCTCAAAGGAGTAGGATACCGGCCCCATATACCAGAGGTGGCAGGTTCAAAACTGGCCTCGGCCAAAAACTGCAAAAAAAAAAAAAAAAAAAGCAAAAAACCTCTTCCATGTACTCTGGCTGGAAAGACAAGACAGGCTCCAGTTTGTTTAGAATATGCGAGTTTTAAGATTAGGAAGCAGAAGAAAGTACACATTTGCTTGAACAACTGCATATATTTAATAGCATCATATGGGTGTGTTTTTTTTTTATTAAATCATAACTGTACATTAGTGCAATCAAGGGGTACAATGTGCGGGTTTCATATATAATCTGAAACATTTTCATCAAACTATTTAACATAGCCTTCGTGGCATTTTCTTAGTTATTATTTCTTAGTTATTGCATGAAGACATTTGTATCCTGCATTTAGTATGTTTCACCTGTACCCTTCTAAGATGCACCGTAGGTGTGATCCCACCAATTTCTCTCCCTACACCCAAACTTTCCCCTCCCCTCCCTTGCCCCTTTCCCCATATTTTGGTGCTATAATTGGGTTATAGCCTTCATATGAAAGCTATAAATTAGTTTCATAGTAGGGCTGAGTACATTGGATACTTTTTCTTCCATTCTTCAGATACTTTGCTAAGAAGAGTATGTTCCAGCTCCATCCATGTAAACATGAAAGAGGTAAAGTCTCTATCTTTCTTTAAGGCTGCGTACTACTCCATGGGGTACATGTACCACAATTTATTAATCCATTCGTGAGTCAATGGGCACTTAGGTTTCTTGCATGACTTAGCAATTATGAATTGGGCTGCAACAAACATTCTGGTAGAGATATCTTTGTTATAATGTGATTTTTGGTCTTCTGGGTATATACCTAGTAGAGGAATTATAGGGTCCAATGGAAGGTCTATTTTTAGATCTCTAAGTATTCTCCAAGCATCCTTCCAAAAGGACCGTATTAGTGTGCATTCCCACCAGCAGTGTAAAAGTGTTCCCTTTTGTCCACATCCACACCAACATCTCTGGTTTTGGGATTTTGTTATGTGGGCTAATCTTACTGGAGTTAAGTGACATCTCAAAGTAGTTCTGATTTGCATTTCTCTGATGATTAAGGAATTGCATTAAAATTGCATATAGCTTTGGGTGGTAAGAACATTTTAACAATGTTGATTCTTCCCAGCCATGAGCATGATATGTTTTTTCATTTGTTAACATTTTCATCTATTTCTTTTCTTAAAGTTTCATAGTTCTCTTTATAGATATCTTTCACGTCCTTTGTTAGGTAAACTCCCAAATATTTCATCTTCTTTGGCACGACTGTGAAAGGAATAGAGTCCTTGACTGTTTTTTCGGCTTGGCTATTGCGGGTATATATAAAGGCTACAGATTTATGAGTGTTGATTTTGTAGGCTGAGACACTGTTGTAATCCTTGATCACTTCTAAAAGTTTTGCAGTATAATCCCTAGTGTTTTCCAGATATACAATCATATTTTCTGTGAAGAGTGAAAGTTTGATCTCTTCTGAACCTATGTGGATACACTTAATTGCCTTTTCTTCCCTAATTGCTATGGCTAAAACTTCCATTACAATGTTAAAGAGCAATGGAGACAATGGCCAACCTTGCCTGTTTCCTGATCTAAGTGGAAATGATTTCAATTTAACTCCATTCACTACGATATTGGCTGTGGGTTTGCTGTAGATGGCCTCTATTAGTTTAAGAAATGTCCCTTCTATACCAATTTTCTTAAGTATTCTGATCATGAAGGGATGCTGGATATTGTCAAAAGCTTTTTCTGCATCAATTGACAGAATCATATGGTCTTTATTTTTTTAATTTGTTAATGTGCTGAATTACATTTATAGATATGCGTATATTGAACCATCTTTGAGACCCTGTGATAAAGCCCACTTCGTCATGGTGTATAATTTGTTTGATGTGTTGCTGGATTCTGTTTGTTAGGATCTTATTGAATATTTTTGCATCAATATTCATTAGTGATATTGGTCTGTAGTTTTCTTTTCTTGTTGGGTCTTTCCCTGGTTTAGGGATCAAGGTGATGTTAGCTTCATAGAATGTGTTGGGTAGTATTCCTTCTTTTTCTATATTTTAGAAAAGTTTGAGTAATATACATACTAATTCTTCTTTAAAGGTTTGGTAGAATTCTGACATGAAGCCATCTAGCCCCAGGCTTTTCTTTTTAGGGAGATTTTGTACAGTAGATGCTATTTCAGAACTTGATATAGGCCTGTTCAACATTTCCACTTGGTTCTGGCTGTCTTGGAAGGTGGCATGCTTCCAAGTATTGGTCAATTTCCTTCAGATTTTCATATTTCTGAGAGTAAAGTTTCTTATAATATTTGTTAAGGATTTTTTGAATTTCTGAGGAGTCTGTTGTTATTTCATCTTTACCATTTCTCATTGATGAAATTAGAGATTTTAATCTTTTTTTTCTGGTTAGGTTAGCCAAAAAGTTTATCTATTTTATTGACCTTTTCAAACAAACCAACTTTTTGTTTTATTGATCTGTTGTATAATTCCTTTGTTTTTAATTTCATTTAATTCTGCTCTAATTTTGGTTATTTCTTTTCTTCTGCTGGGTTTAGGGTTGGAAAGTTCTTCCTTCTCCAGTTGTTTGAGATGTCCCATTAAGTTGTTAACTTCCTCTCTTTCTGTTCTCTTGAGGAAGGCTTGCAGTGCTATAAATTTCCCTCTTAGGACTGCCTTTGCAATATCCCAGAGGTTCTAATAATTCATGTCTTCATTGTCATTTTGTTCTAAAAATTTGGTAATTTCCTTCTTAATCTCATCTATGACCCATCTATCCTTCAGCATAAGATTATTTAGCTTCCATGTTTTTGTATGAGTATGCAGATTCCTGTTGTTATTGAGTTCAACTTTTATTCCATGATGGTCTGAGAAGATGCAAGGAATAATTTCTATTCTTTTAAAATTGGCTGAAGTTAGACTTGTGACCTAAGATGTGATCGATTTTGGAGTATGCTTCGTGGGCTGATGAGGAGAATGTGTATTCAGTTTTGTTGGTATGAAAAGTTCTGTAGATGTCTGTTAAATCCACTTGTTGAATGGTTAAGTTTAAATCTAAAATTTCTTTACTTAGCTTCTTTGTGGAGGATCTATCCAACACTGCTAAAGGAGTATTAAAATCTTTAACTACTATAGAGCTGGAGGAGATCAGGTTACTCATGTTTATTAGAGTTTTTCTCATAAATTCAGGCAAATTATAGTTGGGTGCATAAATATTAATAATTGAAATCTCATCATGTTTTGTAGTACCTTTAACAAATAGGAAAGGTCCATCTTTATCCTTCCTTACGTTGGTTGGTTTAAAGCCTATTGCATCTGCAAATAAGATTGCAACACCTGCTTTTTTCTGTTTTCCATTTGCCTGGAATATAGACGACCATCCCTTCACCTTGAGTCTAAATTTATCTTTTAAGGTAAGATGAGATTCTTGTATACAACAGATATCTGGCCTGAGTTTTTGTATCCAGTCATCCAACCTATGTCTGTTTAGAGGACAATTTAAACCATTCACATTAACTGAAAATAATGAAAAACCTTTAGAAAGTCCAGTGGGCGTTTTTAATCCTTTCATCACTGTGGAATTTGGAATTAGACAAAAAGTTTCTGGATGAATTTACTTTTGTGGTGGAGGATTACACTGGTCATTATGGAGGATACGTCTGAGAATATCCTGGAGAGCTGGTTTAGTTATAGCAAATTTCTTCAACATGTGGATGTCATTAAAGTATTTAATTTTTCCATCATAAATGAAACTCAGTTTAGCTGGGTTCAGGATCCTGGGTTAAAAGTTCTTTTGTTTTAGGAGATTAAAAGTCAATGACCATTCTCTTCTAGCTTGAAAGGTTTGATCAGAGAAATCTGTAGTTATTCTAATATTCTTCCCCTTGTAGGTAATGGATTTCTTATATCTGGCTGCTTTCAGAATTTTCTCCTCCATATTAACTTAAGTGAAGTTAATTATGATGTGCCTGGAGGAATGTTTTATTCGGGTTGAGTTGTGCTGGGGTTCTGAAACTGTCTGATATCTGAATTTCAGAATCTCTTGGCATGTCTGGAAAGTTCTCTTTCATAATCTCATAAAGAAGACACTCTGTGCCTTCTGACACTACTTCGTCATTTTCAGGTATCCCTATAAGGCAAATATTGGTTTTCTTTGAGTTATCCCAGAGCTGACTGAGATCCATTTTTGCCTTCCATTTATCTTCCTCTTTGGAAGTTTGGGAGCATTTGAAAGCTTTCTCTTCTATGTCAGAAATCCTTTCTTCTTGCTCCATTCTGTTACTGACGGATTCTACTGTGATTCACAGATCTTTGAGGGCTGCAACTTCTTGTCTCAATGTGTCAAAATCTTTGGTCATTTTGTCTTTGAATTCGTTGAATTCTTGAGACATCTTTTGGGTCATTTTTTGGATTACTGCTTGAAATTTTAATTCCATTTTTTCCTCCATTCCACTTATCTTATTTGTTATCCAGACTCTGAATTCAATTTCTGACATCTCAGCCATTTGCTTATGCACAGGATCTTGTGCTGTATCTACTTTGTCATTCCTTGGAGGAGTTGATCTAGTGTGATTGTTTAAATTTCCAGAGTTTTTTGTGTTTCTGCCTCATGGTTATTTTTCACTGTTTCCTATGACCATCCTCAGAGTTGGGGAGGTGTCTCTCCCAGATCAGACCCTGGCAGGATCACTCTGTTGTTGCTGTATCTTTGTAGGGAGTTCTGGCTGTGGGAGCACCTCCAGAGTGTGGCATGGCTGGATCAAGCAGGAGGGCATGAGATGGTATATGTGGTTCTGGGAGTGCCCGGCACCTGGTGGCCTTTGCAAGGGAGCCCACACCTCCAGCAGTCTCTGGCTTGGAAGAGGACTCCAGAGGGAGGGCATGGGTCATGCGTCCTCCTGAGTCACTGACCAGATGGTCAAAGCCAGTGTGGAGGTAGATAGGGTAGGGGAGGACACGGGTTGTGCAGCTCCCAGATTTCCTGGCCTGGGCAGGCTGGTGGAGGCCTGGGGGGTTTTCAGTGGATTGCCTGCCCACTGCTGGAAGTGGGCCAAAGCCTGGCAGGGCACAGTTCAGAACCCCACAGGGGTCCCAGTGGAGTCCCTGGCCATAGTGAGTGGTGGGTTGAGGCCCAGCAGAGTCCCTGGCCACTGCGAGCAGCAGGCTGAGGCCCACATGGCATGGATTGGTGCTGCATGGGGGTCCCAGCAGAGACCCTGGCTGCTGTGAGCAGAGGGGCGAGTGTCATCGGGGCATGGATCAGTCATGCAGGTGTCCCAGCAGAGTCCCTGGCCATAGTGGGCTGTGAGCCAAGGCCCGGAGGCTTCCCTGGCTGCTGTGAGCGGGGGTCCAAGACCTCGCTGGGCATAGATCAGAGCCCCGTGGGGGTCCCGGCTGATTCCCTGGACATGGTGGGCAGTGGGCTGTGGCCCTGCAGTGTCCCTAGCTGCTGCAGGTGATGGGCCAAGAACCGTTGAGGCATGTAACAGAGCCACACGGGGGTCCGGGTAGAATTCCTGGTCGTGGCTGGTGGTGGGCTGAGGCCTGATGGGGCACCATTTAGGGCCACGTGGGGGTCCTAGTGGAGTTCCTGGCCATTGCTGGCAGTGAGCCAATGCCCAGTGAGGCACGGATCAGAGCCCTGCAGGGGTCCTGGTAGAGTCCCTGGCTGTTACGTGTGGCAGGCTCAGTGGGGAGCAGAGTGGAGCCCCATGTGGAGTCCTGGCCTTGGGACTGGCAGGGGCTCAGCAGGGCCCCATGTCTCTTACCTGGCAGACACCTGGCCCAGCAGACAGGGAGGGTAGGCACTGCTCAAACACTCATTCCTCATTTTCAGCAAGGGTCAGGCTTCTGGTGCATCAGGTAAGGGGGCAAGTATGTACTGGAAGTTCAGAATGGCAGAAAACTTTAGTTCAGTTTTTCTGCCTAAAGCTTGGTTTCTTGGAGTCGCAGCTTGCCTTAGCAGAGGTGACCTGCAGTTATCACCCAACTCTCCCCTGGGCTCTTAGTCTTCAGCTCAATTAAGCAGTTTCTGGAGGTTATGTTTCCATTTGGACAGGAGCCTCTGTCAGAAGCTGCTTTCAGTCAGCCATCTTGCCCCTCCTTATCGTGTGTTCTAGTAGTTGATCATCCGGTATTTAGCTAGACTGGCAATCTTGGTAATAAATTCCATTTGGGATACATGTGTAAAATTTATTGTATGCTGCTGGACTTTCCTTGCACCTATACAGTATATCTATAAAAGATTGGATATTGTGTTTCCTCCTTGCCCCATAAGATTGTATTGGTATCGTCATAGCGCAAGCAAATGCAAGCTACCAACCTCAAATGATCCTCCC
This sequence comes from Arctocebus calabarensis, assembly GCA_963573935.1. Taxonomy (NCBI): domain Eukaryota; kingdom Metazoa; phylum Chordata; class Mammalia; order Primates; family Lorisidae; genus Arctocebus; species Arctocebus calabarensis. The sequence continues at coordinate 17,656 of CAUYON010027728.1, forward strand.
GATGTTATCCTTCGCAACAGCTGAGAGTGCAGCCTGATACCACCACTGCGAGGGAAGTTTTGCACTTATTTCTTGGACTAGTGTGGTGTTACTATGTTGCTCAGTGTGGTCTGAAACCCCTTAGCTTCCAGTGATCTTTCTGCCTCTGCCTCTGAAATTGTTGGGATTATAGATGTGAGCTATGGTGCTCATCCATGCTTATGTTTTTCTGAAGGTTTTTCTCTATTTTCCGCATGGCTAACAGCCCATAGATTAAAAAATAAAAACTCCCCTCATCTTCCTCTGAGGCTTGGAAGCCAGCCAGGGATTTCCAAAGGCTGCCACTGCAAGGGGAGAAGTATGAAGAGGCAGCCAAGTAGACTGGGGACTACCTACAGAGAGTAGTGGCTGGAGGTTCAAGCTCTGCTCAGCCCAGAGAGTTCTACACTCACATTCTTTTCTTCTCTGTGTGGTGTGGTACAAAGACTCAATGAGGCATCCTTCCTTCTAGCTGAGTACAGAAGCAAGATAGGAGCTGAGTAACAGCTACTTGTGCTAACAGGCACAGTGAGATTGGGGAGAGAAGACTCCAGGCATCTCTGCCTGGTGGATTCATCCCAGAACCTTTCCTTTTGTGACACAGGGAGTCAGCCAGAGACTTCTGGATGCCACAAGGAGGAAAAATGGCAAGTGGTAGGTGCATATGTTCAGTCAGAGGCTGCCCTCATCTCTAATCATAGTAACAGCGATACTACAAGCAGGATAAGCCTTACCTCTGGGCTGTTTTAATTTTTATGGACTTGAGCACTCAATTGAATTGCCTTGGGAGATCTTGGACAGGTGTGAAGATGACTTTGGGCTTTGTCTGGGGCCCCAGACTGAGCCACTGAGCTTGAAAGGAGCTAATATTATTCAGCTGGGGCTGCCCACACAGCTACTATGGGGGATTGGCCCCTGTGTTTTGCAGCACGGGAATCAGCCGGGAGACCTGAGGAGATTAATCTAGTGACTGAGCTGCCTGAAGGCAGAGACTGAGATGGTGGGGAAGAACAGAGATTTAAGTGTTTGGCAGAAAGATACCCTTGGCCCTCAGGGGAATAGAGTGAGACCAGATTTGGCACACAGGAAAAATGGGCAGCCACAACAGGAGAGATAACAGTGATAAATGCTTTCATTTTACTCACTCACGGTTCTATCTCTTTCTTCTTTTTCTCTAAAATATTTTTATTGCTTTTTTTATTAAGTCATTTGTACATATATCATGAATACATTTATGCCATTATGGGATTAAATGTGTTGATTATTTGTACAGATGGGAGTGCTTACATTCTACTAATTAACATAGTCTACAGCTGTACCACCCTGAATGCACACAATCTCATCATTTTAATTTTTTTTCCCTTCTTGCTCTTCAATTTTCTCATTTTTCTGGTCCTGCACCAAAATGATTCATTAAAACTTTAGGCCAGAAGCACAGAATCTTGAAGAGGAAGAGGAAATGAAAGGCAAATTAGAGCAAGGAAACAGATACAAGAAAGCATTCATGAAGAATAATCAGCAGAAAAAATCCTAGCAACATGAAATACCAGTTCAGAGCAACCCCTACAAGAGACCATGAGGTAGCTATGGCAGAGGAGTCCACCTATAAATAAATGTTAGTAATGACAGAAGGGTAAGTTAAAATACAGATGATGAAAACTATGAAGGAAATTGCTAAGAAAAAGGAAAACGATCAAAAAACAATGAAGGGAATTGCTGAGAAAGTGGACAATATCCAAAAGGAAATCCAAAAACAGAGTCAAATAAGAGATGAACAATATGAAGAATATAGAAAATATATAGCAGAGCAAAAAGAACTGAAGCAGTCAATTGGGGAACTTAAAGATGCAATAGAAAGTATCAACAACAGATTAGATCATTTAGAAGAAAGAATCTCAGAGGTAGAGGATAAAGCTCTTGAGATAACTCAGATAGTTAAAGAGGCAGAAAAGAATAGAAAGAAAGCAGAATATTCACTGACAGAATTATAGTGCTTTATGAAGTGTTCAAACATGCAAGTTATAATATTACAGAAGGGGAAGAAGAATGCCCCAGAAGAATGAAAGCCATTCTAGAGATTATAAATGAAATTTTCCCAAATGCTACCAAATATTCTGACATACTCCTTTCAGAGGGATGTCAGTCCCCTGGTTGCCTCAACTCAAATAGAGCTTCTGAAAGACACATTGTGATGTATCTATCTAAAGTCAAGATAAAAGAAAAGATTTTTTCAAGCTACGAGGAGTAAGCACCAACTGACCTACAGGGTCAAATCTATCAAGATGACTGCAGACTTCTCTAATGATACTTTTCAAGCCAGAATACAATGGTCATCTGGCTTTAATATACTTAAACAGAACAATTTCCAGCCCAGAAATTTATATCTCACCAAACTAAACTTTAAAATTGAAAGAAAAATCAAATCATTCTCTGGTATGAAAACATTGAGGAAATTTGCCACAACAAGAACAGTTTCACACAAAATATTTCAACCTTTTCTACACATTGACCATCACAATGGACCTTCACCAAAGTAAACACCCAGAAAGGACAGAACCTAGCTTCCACAATGATGCAAAAGACAAAACTAAGCAGTGGACTTTCACAAAATAAAATGAATAGAATGCTACCTCACTTATAAATGATCTCAACAAATGTCAATGGCTTGAATTCCCCACTGAAGAGGCATGGACTGGCTGATTGCATTAAAATATGCAAGCCATCTATTTTCTGTCTGCAGGAAACACACTTCATGTCAAAAGACAAATTAAGACTCAAAGTTAAGGGTTGGAAATTAATTTTTCAGGCAAACGGAATTCAGAAGAAAAGAGGGGCTGCAACTTTATTTTCAGACATATATGGATTTAAATCAACTAAACGCAAAAAAAGTAATAATGGTCACTTCATATTGGTCAAGTGTAAAATACAAGAACGATTTTTTTTCTAAATATTAATGCACCCAATTTAAATGCTCCCAGATGCTGGAAACAGACCTTGCTTAGTCTGACCAATATGATATCCTATAACACCATGATAACAGGGGACTTTCATCCCTCTCTCTCAGAGGTGGACATATCATCTAAACAGAAATTAAACAAAGATATTAGAGATTTAAATGAGACCCTAGAACAACTGTGCTTGATAGATGTATATAGAACAATCCATCCCAAAGAGAAGGAATATACATTCTTCTCATTATCACATGGAACATTCTCCAAAATTGATCATATCTTAGGACACAAAACAAACCTCAAGAGAATCAAAAGAATTGAAATTTTACCTTGTATCATTTCAGACCACAAGGCACTAAAAGTAGAACTCAACTACAACAAAAATGTTCAACCTCACACAAAGGCATGAAAGTAAAACAATCTTATGCTGAATGACAGTTGGGTGCAGGAAGAAATAAAAAAGGAAAAATTAACTTCCTCAAGTATAACAACGATAAAGACACAAGTTACCAAAACTTATAAGATGAGGCAAAAGCAGTCCTGAGAGGAAAATTTATCACTAAGAAGCCTACATTCAATAAACAGAGAGTCCATCAATAAACTCACAAGACATCTTATGGAATTGGAAAAAGAAAAACAATCTAAGCCTAAACCTAGCAGAAGAAAGAAATATCCAATGTTAAATTAGAGATGTATGAAGTTGAAAATGAATCATTCAGAAAATTAATGCAACAGAGTGTTGTTTTTTTGAAAAAAATAAATAAAATAGATAAACTATTGGCCAGCCTAATTAGGAATAAAAAGGAAAATCTCAGGGGAAGGAGCCAAGATGGGGGTCTGTAGCCAGCTTTCCACGGAGGCTCCCATCCAGAAGGAGATTTAAAGGACAGAAACTTAGCAAGAAAGCTGATGGTTTGGATTTGAGCCAAAAGAGAAGATTGATGAATGCACATCAACCCTTTTGGGGCAACCTGCGACCCCAAGGACACAAACAAAAAGGTACAGAGCACATCACCAAGTGGACGGTAGTCCCCTCCCCCATGAGAGCAGCTCACAGTATACTCCATGCCTCCATACAAACAAGTGAGCAGAGTTCAGATGTCCTCCCATTCTACCCCACACGAAAGACCCTCTAAAAACCAGACCTTCTTCCCCTACTAGGGTGTTGTGGCACTCTCCCACCAGGCTTAAAACTATATAAAACTGTATATATTCTCTATCTTCAAGTTTGAGCTCCTGGTATTTTGTTTCCACTCTCACCCTGAGGTCTGGAGGCCTGTGCCCTGCAGAGTCCAGATTCTTGGACATATTCTCAAGGGTTGTATACAGGGTGCGAACTGTTGCTGATCTGTGCTGATTTTCCAGCTCGGGAGTGGTGAGAGGAAAGTGAGCTGAGAGGAGGCTGAGCTGGAAAGAAGGTCCCCTGAGGCACGAAACAGCAGACGCAGCAGGAACAATGGCAGGAGGGCTCACATCCCTGGGGATGTTTTGAGGAGACACTCCCACTCTCTCTGGGCAGCCAGGAGTAGTGGGCAGCTTCTCCAGTGGCTGATAGAGTGGACTCACAACCAAAGGGCATGAAGGATATGCCTGAGGTGGTACTGGCCAGGAAGGAGCGTGGGGATTAGAATACGTAGAGTCAGCTGACTCCCAGGGTGGAGGCTACTTTGCTTAGCTTCACACGCATCTGGCTCTCATGGGATGAAAGCTGAGACAAAGGACTGGAACTCACAGACTGTTTCAGACCTATTTGCAGACCAATGTCTGATCAGGGGAAAATAGCAGTGACATAAACAAATTCTGCAAATTTGTTCTGCTCTATCAGCAACATCAATCAGGGACAGGGCCGGAACTGAGTAAATTGCCCCAGCCCCTATCAAATAACCAGGTTGTCAGGCCTCACCTCCCCCTGCCAAACAATGACAGGGAATGGCAGACTGGCTGAGGAGCCACAGAATTCACTGTGAAACAGGCAGGCGGAAACCTCTGGAGCATCTGCTCATTGAAGGAAACTGAATCACAGCCCTGCGGGGTTACCACCGATGACTGGGTGTGACAGAGGGGCAAGGTGTGGAAGGAGGCATCAACCTTCCCAGACTGATCTCCTTGCTGGGGGGGGAGGTTTCCTGAGCTCAAAGAGCACCAGAGTGAGTTATACTAGAGCTTCCAGCATATCCCTGCTATCTAGTTGCCAGAGACTTTTTAACTCTTCCATTTTAGACTGGTGCTGGCTGGGACAATTGATCGGGACCTCTTCAACTGGGCCAATCACCCGAGGACTTTCCAAAGTGGTACCCTGGGTGTGTGGTAGTGGGAAGGTTTGATAATGCTTTTCCAATTGTTGCCTGTGGGGGGCGGGGTGACTTAACTGCTGGTATTTCTTCACAGCTCAGATTTCAATGCAGAATAACAGATTCTCTAGGGTAAGACAAAGACCAGCTAACAATAAGACAGAGCCACTTAACCCCACCAAACCAAGAAGGTCCCCAGATTCGCGTGTACGTGTCCTTTGAAAAACCCTAGGGGAAAAGGTACAGATACCAGTCCCAGGATTCAAGCAAAGGACTGGTAAATCACTACTCCTAGAACCCACAGCCCAACTTGTCCTTATCTACTCATCCAGCCAAACGGTGTAAAATTAATCATGAGGTGGAACCAATGAATAAGCTCTGGAAACATGAACAACCACAGTAGATCAACCCCCACAGGGAACAATTTGGCGGACACAAATGATAATCCTATGCATAAACAAATGGATGAGATGTCAGAAATCAAATTCAGAATTTGGATTGCAAACAAGATTAATAAAATAGAGGAAAAGTTGGATTTAGAAATTCAGGGTGCATTTAAAAAATTATCTCAAGAAGTCAAGGAATTCAAAGACCAAATGACCAAAGCTTTTGACAAAT